>JABUQX010018784.1:50000-53644 GCA_015478945.1 Trachelipus rathkii
TTCAGTCACAGCGAGCAAATCTAGTTCTAGATTATGAGATATAAAACTAGTTTTGCAAAACGTCTACCAACAAAGTGTATATTTCATGCGAGGGCTTTGCACCTTTTATTTCCTTAAAAAGTACAGTCACACGACTTTTTGCACGTGGATTTCTAAATTCTGAATAAATAATTATATAAAAATGTTACTGAAAGCTGAAACAGAGTAAGAAAACATTAATGAAGCCATAAACAAAATTATTATTAATATCAAAATTCAGATATAAAATAAAAATATGGGAAACCCATAAATTTTGAACGCAAACTCAAGGGCTTCCACCTTGTTGGAAATTGGAACCAAAAAATGTCAAATTAGAGCATATTTGCTAAAATTTATAATATACTTGTTCAAACATGTAAATTCCCACACTTTTATGAAAAAAAAAACGAAAAACAATTTTTACTTTTTTTTTTCAGTGCTGTTTTTTTTTCATGAAAAAAAAACGTTTTTTTCGGAAAAAAAACGAGCTTGTTTTTTTCCTTTCCCAACCCTAGGTAGGGCACCCTCCACTCTTTTTCTTTACCTGATTCTACTGTTCCTTTAATTTGTGACATTTCAACTGGCAGAAGTTTCGTCTTTTGTTCCTTCTGCTTTTTGAAAACAGGTTTTTCTTTGCTTCATTCTCTTTCTCTCATCCTGGTATTCGTGGTTCTCAAACTTTTATCTTCTCATTTTTTTTGGCCAACATGCATACTGACATCTCGTTTTTGGCTCGTTCATGGTATTGCTTGTCAAAACCAAAGTTCCTAGACATACTAAACTCCTTTAAGGTTCTTTCTTTACCCTCGTTGTATTTTATCGTCTTCTCTTGATCTTTTGCCGCCTCACTTCCGCCTCTCCGCGTGGGTGTCTTATTTTACTTGACTATGGTTTGACAGGTATACTCATTGGCCTGAAGTTATTCCTCTTTCTTCTCCTACTGCAGAAAATATTGAACGGCTTTTCTTACTAATTGGGTGGCTCGTTTTGGTGTTCCTTCTTTTATTGTAACTGACAATGGCCCCCAATTTCGTTCTTATATCTTTGGCGGGATTTTTTATCTCTACTTGGGATTGAAAAATCCATTCCAGTACTTATCACCCTCAGGGAAATTCTTATGTCGAGCGCCTTCATCGCCAATTAAAGGTTGCTTTGCGCTGCGCCCCTAATTCCGCAACATTGGGTGGAAAATCTTCCTCTGGTTTTGCTTGGTCTCGGTCTTCCGTTAAGGAAGATTTGAAATCTTCTTCAGCTGAACTAGTCTATGGTTGAAATTCTGTTCAAACTGTGAATTTTTTTCCCTCTTCTTCTAATAGTGATTTTAGTGTTTATTGGCCAACTTTTCTCTCAGCTCGTTCTAGATTGTTTCTTCTTTCTTCCTTCTCCTGCTCGTTCCCAATCTACTGCTGTGTACTTACCCAAGAATTTAGATTCTGCAACTCATGTATTCTTCGTCATGACTCTCATCATTTTCCTTTACAACCTTCTTATACTGGTCCTAATCTTGTCTTCGTCGCGGACCTCATTTTTTCACAATTCAAAATGGGTCTCGTGTTGCAATGTTTCGTTGAACGTATTAAACTGATTTTCCTTGACTCTTCGATTCTGATCTTTTCTGATAATCGTTCTCGATAATTTCTTTTTGTCTTTGAATGATCTCTTCTTAATGGTTGGATGATGATTCTGCATTGGCTCTTCTTCCTTGTTTCCATCTTTTCCTTCCAGAAATTGTTCCTGTGACTTCTTCTCCTTTACGCGAGGCTACTGCAGTTCCACCTGTCTCTTCTACTAGTCTTTCTATTACCTGCCCTACTTTTCTTCTTCTGTTCCGTCAATTTTCATTTATAATTAGTCTTGTTTACCTCTGTCCTTGATTTTGCTTTCTCCTGGACTTTTACCTTTTCCTCCTGACGTTTCCTCTTGTGAAGTTTCCTCTCCTGTGTGTCATCTTTCTTCCTTCTCTTCTATTATTCATGCTCGCCTGCTTATAGTTCCTTCTACCTCGCGATTTGGACGTCCGCTATTGAAACCAGTACGTTTCCAGTCTTCTTGAGAGGGAAGGTATCTGTAGTGACCCTACTTTTTCTATTTTTAACATTTTTATATTCATAAGTTTTTTTTTCTTTTCAGATAAAAAAAAAAAAAATTTTATTTTAAACTTGTAGAATTTAATTTCAAAATAACAAACCTTTATTACTAAAAAAAAACATCTTTATATTTTAAAATCTGTACCTTCTAGGATACTGATGGGTGAATATTTTTATTATTAATTATTATTATTATTATTATTATTTTATTATTATTATTATTTTCTATACCATTGGTAAATTGTTATTTGTATTATTATAAATTTTTTATTATTATTATTATTATTATTATTATTATTATTATTATTATTATTATTGTTATTATTATTCTTATTATCATTATTTTTATTATTATTCTTATTATTATAGTTATTATTTTTTTATTATACCATTTAGTAACTGTGGTAATTTCCGCAGGTTTCAATTTTGTTCCTTCTCTAGGATTTACCATTAAATCAAAACGCTTGAAGAAGTATAATTATCCTTCAGTTTTAACTCCAAAAAAGAATTGAAGATCACTACTTATTGCAACATCCAGTTGGACCATATTAATAAAAAAAATATTATAAATTTTATGTATGATAATCACCAAATACATCCATTGTATTAGAATTTACTATTAAAGTTGACATATTGTGTCGCTTTGACTTGAATTAGAAATTACTATTAAAGGTGACTACTTGTGTCACTTTAATATATATATATATATATATATATATATATATATATATATATATATATATATATATATATATATATATATATATATATATATATATATATATAACTTACAAATATTATTAATATTATATTATAATATATAATATATTATATATATATATATATATATATAATATATTATAATATATATATATATAATATATATATATATATTGATAAAACTTTAATTAAAATTCCCCAATTATGATAAAATTTACCAAATAAAACAAAGTTAAATAAATATTATATAAAAATCACATTTATTAAAATTATTAAATTGAATAAAAATGTCCATCCATAACCGTATATATGGAAAAGAATAATATAAAAATGATGTCATATTTGTTAACGCACACAATTACAATTAAAATTGACGAAAGTTTGTTTTGATTTTAAGCGTTTTTTTTTTTATGCATTGTCGATACGAAAGGTTAAGTTATGTTAAAGTGTTAGCTTAAACTGATCTTGGTTAATTAATTAATTAATTTTGATATTATTGAATTACTTATAAGACTGACTTGTAAAACGCGGTTTTTCCTCAGCATTTGTTTGAAAAGGAAAGATTCATGGCTGTTTGTGTATAGTAGATAACCCTATACGTCATATCTGTGGAGCTCTTTAGTTTATGGGTTCTTTTAATGCATAGCATTATTGTCATGGTCAGTAGAACTTTCTTTTCAAGGGCAATTTTAATAGATAAAGATCATTATATACAATGTGGTTGGGGTTGCTAGCTAAGGCTAATTTCACAATTTACACAAATGTTTTGTGATTGTTTCCCGTAATTGAATAGTATTAGTAGGGCTATGTTATATTGAA
>JABUQX010018785.1:0-10000 GCA_015478945.1 Trachelipus rathkii
TATATAATTATATATATAATATATATTATATATATATATATATATATATAATTAATATATATAATATATATATATATATATATAATATATAATATATATATATATATAGGCTATTTAATAAAGCGGTTTGACTCCAGGAGCCGAAGATTCAATAATTAATTGTATCGTCATTTTTAGTATTTTAGAGGAAATACATTAAAATTTTTATTTTACCGTAATCTAACCTAACTAACCTTACCTAATCCTAACTTAATCCTAGACAACCTAACCTAAATTAACCTAACCGAATATTAACGGAGTCAACCATTTAAATGTCCTATAAGTATATATATATATTATTATATATATATATATATATATATATATTATATATAATTTATATATATCCACTTATATATATTATAATATTATTAAGTATATATATATTTTTAAAAACTGTAATTTTCTATCATCGTTTCAAATATTAATGTCAAAAATGGGGAGAGGGTTTTAACTCCATTTTTCAAAAGGCATTATTTAAGCAAAGCTTCCTAAAAGCTAATTCAGTTACTACTTAAACTCGGTAAGACCAGTGTACTTACTTTTAAAGCTCGAACGATCTGAGTTTTATAAAAGGCTCTTTCGACTTAGTCGAAGTTTCTATCGCTTAGCACTTTAATCTTGTCTAACGATGTAGTGCTCATTTCAATTAAATTATTAAGTCCGCATATCCAAGGATAGGATAGAGCGCTGAAAATCTTGTCATCTCGGTTTAAGAATAACCTAATCCTATTCAAACGGCTTAATTTGTTAAGTTATAATACCTAATCACTTCTCATAAATTCCTTCTAGATTTGGATTTCTAATGCCACAGCAAATACTTTGATGTTGAGAAGTCCTCCTTCATTAGCATTAACGAAACATAAGTAGTTATTGCAGCAGTTCTCAAGTAACTGCAACCTTAAGGATCTATCATCGTGGATGCCTAGGTTTGTTTCCTAAATTCTCCAGATCTTGTAAGTATTTTGTGAACTTCCTTAATATCGGGTTATAACTTAACAAGTCTATTTAAAATCAAATTTCAATTAGGAATGCGTCTTAAGTGACAAATTCCAGATGCATTCGATTGGGCTTCATTTCGTCTAATTTTTATTAGTCGTGCTTTCTTACCTGAAATTTCAGGCTTCAATTACCTATATCGAGTGCATTCAAATCTAATTAAGAATTGTCTTATATAGACATTTTCTTTATTTATCTTAAATATTAGAATGCGTCTTAATTGACAAATTCTAGAAAGTATTCGGGTCATTTTTAAGAACATGCCAGTTCTACCCAAGAATCTCAATAGTTCAAATCGAATACGTTCGAGTCATTTTTTAGAATCTTTATTCTGCCCATAAAATTAATAGTTTAGGACGAATGCTTTCATTTTAGACATTTTGGAACCTATTTGTTCCCTGTCTATTCGAATCAAATTACCTAGGTTAAAATTTGTATTAAGCCTTTATACGACTGTTTATATATGGTTAAACTTAGTACAAATCCTATGGCTTCCTAATTAATTATTTCAACTGTCTAATACTATCTATTTATGGTTTAAGGTAAATATTGCCATAGGTAGATAGCTTCCATCTCTAAGATATGGATTGGGACAGGCTTCAAAAAGTCAATCCGGACTTCGCAAACAACAAGACTTGCCTACTACTGTTAATCAGGAGCGGAGGAAGGAAGGTTACTCGCCTCTAAACATCCCGATGAGAGACAAAAATCTTATCAACACCAAGGATGCTTCATTCGATCAACAAGCATTATTCTTTAAATAATGGTGAGTAATTCTTCGTTTTCTTTGCTCGAAGTTAGTCTATTCGCCTATATTCGCAATCATTTACTTTTTGTAGTGTGCTGTTTTCTGATACATGTAGGTCGGTTGTGTTGTGACTTCGATGATTGTATTAGCGGAGGGATTTTCCGAGGGTGTGTCACTTTCGCTTATTTATTCTTTCGTATTGTGTTTCGTCGCATGTGTATATGGTAGTTGTCATGTAGAGCTAGTGGGAAGTGTGTTTGTCGTTGCTCTCTTGTATAACGGGGGGTCGTTTCCGCGTGAAAGTATGTGGATGTTGGGGCGTAGTAGCTTGTGATATGTAGCGTGTGGGGGTGTCCTGATGCATTGTATTGTTTGTTTTATATTATATATGTATTAGATGATTGGTAACGTATATATTTACCCTTTGTGTGTTGTCGAGTGATTGTTGGAATTTAAAAACTTTATGTTTTTCTGGAGGTAGGCAACTTTGGGCTAAGTGTATCTCTATATTGTGAATATGTCATTAGTTGCGGTGTTCGAGTATTAGTTAGTTTTAATATTTTTTAGGAGCATTATATGTAGTGTATGGAGTTTGTTTTTTATATTTTTTTATGGTAGTGTTATTGGGGATATTATATAGGGATATTTTATAATATTGTTATAACAGAAGATATTTAGGGTATGTTGGGCATGTCGATATATATATATATATATATTGATATATAGGTTATATATATATAGTATGTGTTCTATTTGGAGTTGGTTATTTTTATAGCGGTTAGAGTAGTGTTGGAGTTGAGGTTATGGTAGTGGTTGGGTGATTTTGGGGGTTTGTAGTAGTAGGGTAGTAGAGAGGTATTAGTGGTATTGTTAGATATCTATGATATTATTTTGGGGGTATTGTTATGGAGCTATTGTAATGGGCATTTTGTTATAGTTTCCTTTTTGGGGATATGTTATGATTTATGTTTTTTTTTTGCGTATTTCGTAATTTTTTGGTATTTGAGATTCACGGGTTGATGTGATTGTTGAGCTTTTAGTGAGAGATAGTGTGTGGTTTTTTAGTGTCTTATTGCAAGTGACTTTTTGCATGATGATTGGTATTAGTTGTGTTTAGTATTGCTGTGTCCAACATATTTTTGAGGCTGATTATGGATGTGTGTGTTTGTTGCTCTGCATTGGTTTTTGTGGGGATATTTTGTTGTGTATTGCTCGTTTGGTGGTTGTTTTGGTTAGTATGGTTTTGTCGATGGTGATGCTTATATTTACGTTGTTCTCGATCTAGCGTGATTCGTGAGAGATAGGTGGGATATTTTCGGTACGAGTGAGTGCGTTTGGTTGTGTATGTTAAAGAGGTGTCGTTGTATTGGTCATATGAGAGGGAATTTGTAGTTTTTTGGTGGTTGTGTTATTTACTCGCGTCTAATCATTTGGTGGGTTGTGTGTTTGTGGGGTGGGGGACGCGTGAAGTCGACTTTTGATTCTATACCGGTTTAGACTAGACGTGTGAGATTTCCTATTAGCTTCTGTAGTTAGCTGTTTGTGTAACTCGAGCGTCGGTAAAGATTTGATGTAGACCTTATGGGGACCTATACCGTATTGAATAAGGTTTTAGAGCGTAAGGTTTATATCGGCTGTAGAATGTATGTTCATAGAATGTAGTGCGAAGCGATGACTGTAAACAGAGAGGTCTATATTATGCATTCGAATAATAGTATGTGTACTGCCGTAAGTGCTTAACGTATTGTAATTTAGGCTCTAATATGCTAACGTGATTACTAATGTATATATTAGGATAGTAAGGAGCCGTACTTCCCTTTCGACTTCTCTTTGTCTCTCTGATTTCGTCGTCTTCTCGTCTTGTCTCTTTGCGTGCTGTGGCTTGTGTTTGTTCGTCTGTCGTCCTCTGCGTTGCTCGTATTATTGGTGGTGTAGATATGGTGTGGTGTTGGGGTGGTTGTGTGTTTTGTGTGTGTAGTATGTATTAGGTGTTAGGGTAGAGTGTTTAGGTCTTGATAGTGTTAGGTGGGTTATGTGGTTGTGGTGGGTGGGTATTATTGTATTATGGGCGGTATGAGTGAGGGGTTGATAGTATTGATATAGGTGAGTTTATTTGATATTGTAGTGTGGTTATTGGTATATGTGTATAGTGGATAGTTGTTATATATATATATTGTTTAAGTGTTGTTGGTGTGGAGGTATTATATATATAATATTATATTATTTATATTATATATATATATAATTATTATATATATATATAAATTATTATTTCTGAAAAAAGAAACTTTTTCAATTACTTTCGAGCTTCACGCACACAAAATATTTAAATGCTATTCAAAATTTTATAATTTTTATAGATGGTATATTTGATACCATAATTTAATTCGATTTTCCAATAAATCGTATCACATTCCAAACTGTGAGCGCTATATGAGCCCTAATATATATAATTTGGTATACGGTATTGATATATTAGTATATATATAGCTATATTTTACTGATATATGTGATTTGGGGTAGTTATTTAGTGGTTATGTTGGTTAGAGGGTATAGTATATTAGTTGGTGGTAACTGTTATATATATGTTATTATATTGATTAGTGGCGTTGTTTAGGTGTTAATGTGTAGTAGTATTTATAGTATATATTATATATGTAGTTATATTTAGTGGGTCGTTGAGAGATTATTTGTTATATATTTCTATGCATTATGGTATTTTTTTGTTGAATTATGAAATCGTTATGAAATAATAATATTATTTATTTATAACTCTACAACCATATATGGGTAATGAACGCTATATAAAGATATAATCTGTTTAAAATAAAAAAGGATAATGTTTAAATTTATCAATAATATTATTATTATCGATATTATTATTGATTTACAAATATCGTGTATCGTAAGTAGTTTGGTATGTGAGGTGTGATTGTGATGATTTAATATATATCTCCGAAGGGGGTTGTTACGTGAACCAGGTCATTATATTATATATTATATTTAATGGGTGTGTAGGTTGGGGTTGTGTGGTTGATGGGATTATTATCTGGTTAGGTGTATATATGTGATTATTATATTTGTGTGTGGGTGATTATTATGTAGTTGTAGGGTGTGAGATTTATGTGTACTGTATTGAGTGTTGGTATTAGTAGTTTGTTTATGGTTTTTGATAGTTATATGTTTATTTGAGTTGATATTTATTAATATGTGTGATATATATTATAGTGTGTTTGTGTGGTTTTTAGTTATTGGTGTATTGGTATATGTTTAATATATATATATAATGTAGTAGTTATTAGGTATTGATTGTAGTAGTGTTTATGATAGGTTGTGAGGTATTATGATAGGTGAAGATGTGGTATTTATTAATTTTTTGGTATTTTGGAATTTTTAAAGTTAATGTGTAGTTGTATATGTATATGAGTGTGGTATTCGGTATAGTTTAGTGGATATAGTATTGATAATTATGTTATGATTAATATATCTATTTATTTATGGATTGTATTGTTCATATATTGATGATTATAATAATATAAATGTAGAGATGTATATTGTCCATATTATTAAATAATATATATATATATAGTTATAGTGTTATAATGTTTGTACTGATCTAGGAGTGTTTGGAGAGTTTGAAGATTGTGTTGTTGTGAGTGGAGGAATAAGCGATGTCAGTTAGAATAGTTACAAAAATGAGCGAAATTTAAGAGAATAAATGTGAAGTTCAAAAAGAAAAAATTATGTAGACCGTGGGAGAGCAGAATTAATTGTGTTTTTGTTCCAATGTAACTTTATTAAGCTACACTCACGGTGACGGACATGTTCTCTTTGCTCAGGGATAGCGTGTAAGTAAGAATGATATGTGGTGATCGGTGTTATAGAGTTATTGTGTCGAAAACAGGAGTTTGTTCGCGGCGTTCCTATTATGTTTCTATGGAATAAATTGTTTCGACAAAAGTGTTATAGTTTAGTATGAGGTGGGTATATGTTTATAGGTATATTAGTTTGTCTTAGGTAGTATTATGGGGATATATATGATTGTGTAGGTTAGTGTATTTTGTAGGTAGTGGATGGGTAAGTAGTTGTTATGGTGAGATATGAGGGTGGTTGTTGATGTAGTTGGTGTGATTTGTTGTTGTGGTGGCGTGGGGTGGTATGGGTTATGGTATAGTTTTTTGTTTGTGAGTTGTGAGTTATTTTGAGTATGGGTTGGGGGGTGTTTGGATGGTGTTGTAATATTATTTGGTGTATTATAATATATATGTATATATATTATTTAGTATGATATGAATTATATTTAGGTAATTTATTATCGTATGAGATGAGAGAGAGTAGAAGAGATGAGAGAGGAGTAGGAGAGAGAGAGGAGAGAGAGAGAGTAGTTTATCAAGGTAAGGAACATATAGTTATCTGTTTATGAGTTAATTTTTTCATAACTGAAGTGAAATAATGGATATTCAGTTCGGCGACAATGCCCGTATGGGACGGGGCCGTCCACGTATATATATTATTATATATATAGTGATTATATGGTTTGTTTGTAGTTTATAGGTGTGTGGGGTGATTGGTAGTTTTTATGTGATTATGGTTGTTTATTATATATATATTATAGTAGTAGTTTTTTTATAGGGTTTTAGGTTTTAGGTGTATGATTATTTTTTTGGTAGGATTTATGTTGTTTGTGGGTTGGTGGGGTGCTGTGCTCTGTTTTGTGGTGTTGGGTTGTGTGTGTTGTTGTGTATGTGTGCGTTTATGGGGGTTTGTTATAGTGTATTGTATGTGAGTAGTGTGTTAGTGGTGTTAGTTTTGTAGGTATTTTGTGTTGTAGTGAGGTAGGGTTAGTGTTTGTGTTTGGGCGTGTACTATAGGTGGTATTGTTGTATTTATTTGTGTGAGTGTTGTGGTAGGTGGTATTAGTTGTTAGTTGTGTTTGGTTTATGGTGGGTTATGGGTGTGTGAGTTGTCGTTAGGTTAGCTTGGTGTGTATATTATCGGTGGAATTTGTGGTGTGGTAGGGTTTTTTTTGATGGTACACGACTGTCGGAGTGGCTTGGATGGTTGATTTTTTCGTATGGAATGAGTTGGTTGTCAAGGTTTGTTTATGTCTTAGCGTTTTGAGGTATTGCATGTTGTGATGGGTTTGTTGGGCTTTTGCTTTAATGACATAGGGTTTTGGAATGTTGTTTCTAACCTGTTTTTAACATTTTAGTTATCTTTATTGTTTGCATTTGTGGTCAGGCTTGACTGTTTTTTAGGTTGTCGGATAGAATTTGTGTAATTTTGACTGTGTTATTTATGGTTTGTATTAAGATACTCTTGATTGAATTCATGGAACATGGTTGTTTTTTGTTTGGTGGTGTGGGTATGTGATGGAATGGTAGTGGTTGAAAGAATGAGGATCTTGAATGGATCGCTCTCGTGTTTGATGGGTTTAATCTAATTGTAGCTTTTGTGGCGTCTGTTCGTGTAATGTTGCTCGAGAGATCGTTGTCTTGCTAGTTTGTGCGTTTTGGTAAATGATTAGAGTTGTAGGAGTCAAAGTTTAGATGTATTGAGGAATTATCTGGGATGGAATGCGTTCAAGAATACGGAGTGGGTATTATTTAGAGCAGTAGCCTAGCTCATAGGTGATAAATAGTAGTGGTTATATTTCCTAGGGTTTTGTAGTTGCACGAATTGGCTTTTCCTTGAGTTGCAGAGTGTTGTTACGATTAATGTGTTGTGATGTTGGAAACTGTAATTTTGATTTTTACGCGATTGGTGTGAGTGTTGTTGTTTGTGTTGTATAGTTGGTTTGTTGATATTAATTCGTACTCGTGACGTTCGGGTGGTTGATGGGGTCGTGCGATTGGCCTTTGAGCGATTATGTAAGTGTGGGTTGTTTCTCTGTTTCTGTGTTATGTTTCGGGTGGGTTGGGGGTCGCGTGATTGGAGGTGTTGTGTTCTTCTGTGTAGTTGGTATGTGTGGGGCTATGTGTTTATCTCATATGGTGTGTTTATAAATTATGCTTTTTTGAAACGTGTACTCTATGACCGTCCAGCAGTATTGTGTAGTGGGCGATGTTGCGGAGACAAGATTTAGGTGGGGGCTGTATATGTGGTTGAGGTTGGCTGTGTGCGGGTGCGATCTGCATCATTGACATATATAGTATGTTATGTTGTGATGGTTAGGTGTGTGAGGTGTTATAGGGATGTTGTGTTGTTGATGGGATTGTTTGTTTATGGATTTTATTGGTTGTATTGTTGTTTATAGTATTAGTATTGAGGTTTATTTTATATATAGTTGTGATTTGGTATTATATATATATATATGTTTGTATTAGTATTGAATGGTCAGGTTTTTAGCGTAGTATGTGTACTGTAGGGGATCTAGTGTATTGTACTAGTGTGTTGTGTTTGAGTGTTGGTGTTGTTTATGGGTTATTCGGTGAAGGAAGTACTGATTGTATAGGTGGTTGTGTTTTATATATTCTAATTTTTATGTGTGAGTAAATTATTATATATATATTTGTAAGAAGGTAGGTCGTAATATATTGTATGTGTGATTTTGTATATAGGTTGGAAGGGTTTTGTTAGGAGTAGTATGGTTATGTATAGTGGAGTTTTGTGTTGCGTGGTGATTGGTGAGTATGTCGGAGCTTATAGTTTTCCTGTTTTGAAGATAGGATTCTCGCATTCCTTATAAAAAAGATTGACTTTGCCTCCTATTTTATACCAAATCGCTCAGACTGAAGAGGATCCGGGTGGAGTGGTAGATGGACGAATAACGCAATTTGACTCGTTTGTTGTATGAACTCTGTTTGAAAAAGAGTCGTTAGGTTGGTGTGTGGTGGCTCTTCTTTGGTGTGAATTGGAGTTGTGACCAGCTTAGCGTCTTTGTATGTTATTTTTTATTGTAGGTATTGGTAACCACCAATCGTTATCCTTAGAAAATCAGTTTGAGATGGGTGGGTTTTTTTGATTGACTTGAAAGGTTTTGAGCTCGGTTGTGTGTTGGGTTGGGGAGAGTGAAGTTTTTGTTTTTTTGTTCCTGTGGGTTTTTTGTATATTTTGTGGTCATTAGTTGGAGATTAGTGATGCTTGGTGCTTCGTAAGTAAGAGTTGATATGGGTGTTTAATGAGCTCTTACTTGCGTGAAAGAAATTTGGCGCTGCGTCAGTGACCTATTGTGTTGGCGAGATGTTATTGTAATGTTGTGTGAATATAGGCAATATGGAGAGTAGTGAGTAAACGATTGAGAGGTGTTTTTATTGTGTTGCTGTTCGATATTGTGTGTATGTTTACGTGGAAGTGGAACAGTGATTGGTTGTGTGTGGTACGTTATTAGTGAGGGGTATTTTTATTGTTATGTAGGGTTTAGTGTGGTGTTATTTGAGTGAGTAGTGATTGTTGGCGATGGTGTTTCTGTTGAGGTGAGGTTTGATGTAGTATTGGATAGGGTTTAGGTATATATATGTATTGATTGATATGGTCTATATAGGAGTGTTATGGTATTTGTTATGTGATGGTGTTGTGGGTGTGTGTGGGTCGTCGGTGATGGTATGTGTGTCATTATGGTTATGTGTAGGTGAGGTGTTAGTATGTATTAGCGTGGTTTGATAGAGGGTGTGTGGGTGTGGGGTGTAGGTAATGTTTGATAGTGTTGGGTATGGGTTGATTTTAGTTTGGTTGGGTATGGTGGTTGTTATGGTAGTTTGTTGTTTGGTTTTTGTAAAATATTTAAACTGTGTGTAGTTTAGTAGAAGATGAGGTGTTATTTGTTAGTTATGGTGAGGAGTGTATGTGGTACGTGGTATGTAGCGGTGATTGTGGTGGGTGTGTGGTTGTTTTTTTATTATTATTGTTTTTTAGGTGTTGTTGTTTGTGTATGGTTTTAGGGTCAGGAAGGTGGATGGATGCTGGCTGGATTGTTGGTTTGATTTAGTGATTATATGGTGGAGATAGTGTGGTGTTGTCTAGTGTATTTTTTGAGGGAGTGTATGCGGTGTATGTTTGAGATGTGTTTTTCTGATCTCGTATTTCTTTCGGTTGTGTTAGTGGTCGGGGTAGTTTTGAGGTTTCGGTGATGATGTATGGTGTTGTTTGTTTTAAGAGTCTCTTGGTTAGTTTGGGGTTTCTCCCATGGATGTGTATGAGTGGGAATTAGTATACTGATAGGTGATTATAACTATATATATATATATATATATATATATATGCTATATATATATA
>JABUQX010018785.1:15000-53938 GCA_015478945.1 Trachelipus rathkii
GTTGATCAGAGCAATATGTTGTTTTGTTGTGAGATATACCTGCTCTGGGTTTGTAAATTTAAGATACTTGTTGTTTTCCGTATAGTAGAAAATATACATCTTTGCATTTTTTAATAAACACCCCCTGTGACTGTGTGTTTCGTGATGGTTCGGTATGGTATGAGCGTTACGTAAGTCTTTGAATGTTTTTGAGACTGACGTTTCATTTGTAACTTTTTGCGTGTTTCATAGTGGTGGTGGAGCAGGGTCTGGTTTAGTTGGCTCTTTTCGTTTTATTTTTCGTTGTCCACATTTAGTTTTTTTTGTGGCGGACTTTTAATTTGGAATAAATCTGGTTTTGTAGCACTGAACATGAATAATATGAGATTATGAGCCGTGCTTGTGGTAGACAGAATTAATTGGTGATGTTGAAGTTCAGATATTTTTAGTCTGTGCGTTTGTGTTGTTTGCAGGAAAGTGACTAGATCATATTAGTGTTTTTGCCGGACAGGTGGGACGTAGACTGAGAGGTCAATAATGACAGGTTGTTTCGTAAAACAGTTGTTGGTGCTGTGGGATTATAGCATTGTATGCTCTGAAACGATTGACTCTGTTCCTCACGGTGGGTGGAGTCTGGTTCGAGTTCTGTGTGGGGCTTTGTTGCGTAGTGTGCAGGATGTGGGTCATCTTTGGTAGACATGTTAATAATAATTTTGTTGTTAAAAAAAGAAAGTTGATAGGGGTGTGGGACAGTTGGGAGTGACTATCGTAATTTTAGGATTGAAGTTCCCGCGGATTCTGGTATTTTTTTTTTGTTTTTTTTTTGTGTTTTTTTATTTGTTGTTTGGTGGATTGTCTTTTGATGAGTGAGTTGTCGTTTTAAACATTTGGTGCGTAGTGTTTTAATTTTGTGTTTTTTCGATATTTATTGATATTGTCGATGGGTAGATTTGGTGTCTCCGATGGGTGTTGTTTTTGTGGGCATTGTAAGTGTTGGTGTTTCTAGTTTGGGTGGCTGAGCCGAGAGTGAATAAGTACGATTAGGTAATATATATGATAGATTAGAGTATATAGAGGGTTATAATTATTAGATGAGATGATATTAGATAGAGGTGTGTTTAGAATATAGAGGTTATATATATGTGCAGAGAGAGAGAATTAACATAATAATCAATATCATTGATTTTAGCAGTAAGTTCAGTTATATGCGCAGGATATTCTATTGATATCATTCAACATCCAGAGATATGATTTTGTTAAAATTTAATGAATAGTGATTAATAATAATGATTGATTATGGTTATGATATATTTTTGTAATAAAATGTTGTTGTAGATAATATAATGCTTAATAATAGAGTTAGATGAATTTATTATTGAATATAGTTAAATGATGGATAATTGAATAATAAGGTTATCTTGAATATAGACACTGGCTAAGGTCCAAGAAAAAAAGAAATTTTTTTGTTTTTGTCTCTCGTCTTAAGGGGTGTGAGGTAGATATTAGTCTATGCGAGGTTCTGGGAGCCGATGTATGTTGGGTGCTGATTGTTCAGATATTTGAACATGTAGTTTTTTCTCATAGATTGGCTTTGCGAGTTTCTTGAGTATTACAGGTGTCCGGCAAGAGTTATTGATCTCTGCTTATGTATGCAGGAGTTATCATGGTTGTTGGGGGTTTTGTTTGTGTTGTAGTGGGCGTCTTGGGGGTTGATTTATATCTTATGTGAGTGTTCTGTGTTGTGTTAAGGGGGCTTTACCTTTTTTATCTCTTGGTGGGCATTTCTTATGATTTTCCATGTTGGACACTTATCGAGGGACTGGTTCACGATAGTAGCGTCTGTGTGTGAATGAGACCCGAATGTATTTCTGCTTAGGCAGGTTGTCTTGTTTGGTGAGATATGGGTGGTTGCCTGAGGGTGTGTGAGAGAGCCTATTTTAAGGATTAGGAAAGGTAAGTAATTGAACGTTTCTGGGGTTGTGAAGCAAGCATATGGTCATAGGTTTTGTGTGGTTTTTTTGGTGTGGCGAATTTGGTTGAGACCATGATCGCATTCACAGGAGATCCAACATCACCTGCAAGTCCAAGAAGTATGTCTTTTGGTCGGCGTCGTAGTGTTAGTCGGGCTTCTTAGTTGGTAGGTGGGTTGTGCTTGGTAAGGTGGAGGGTATCGTGTTGTGTTGTTGTGCGGAGATGGGGTCGTATGTGCTGGTTTGTTGGTCTGAGGTTTTGTGTGATGGATGGAGGGAGTGGACGGTTTAGGGAGGGGTTATGCTTTGGGTGTTTTGGTTTGGGTTAGTGTGTGGATGGGGTTGTGTTTGCCTGGGATTGGTGTGGGGTATGGGGCAGTTGGTAAGGCGAGATAGTGTGTGATATTCGGGGCTGTATACGGACAGGGTGGATTTCTTTTGTTGATTTGTTGGGGGTGTGTGTGGTGGGTTGGTTGTGGTGGTTGTAGGGTAGGTGTAATGTTGTGTGGAGTTTGATTGGGGTATGGGTCTTAAGGTTTGGGTTCGTGGGTTGGGTGGTGTTACAGGTGTTGGGTAGTTGAAGTATCGGGTATTAGATGGTGTTGTGGTAGGTGTGAGTGTGTGCGGATGTGTGGGGTGATATTGTGCAGCAAGGGTTGTCGGACTGGGTGTTGTTATCGCTTGACGACTTGCCGAGCTGATGTTTCAGGTCTGTCCCTGTTTAGTGTTGCTACGGGGGTTGTTACAGTCCTGGTGCGGCCGTTTTGGTTTGGCCTTGTTATGGGTATGCGCGCGGGTATTGTGGTCATTGTGCTGGATGATGTGATAGTTAGGAGTAGGTGTGTGCGCGTAGGATTTTGTTGGGGTGTGGTGTGGGTTCACAGCGTTGGTGGCGTGAGTAGAGTTGTATTTATGTTGGTTAGTGGTGTGTGGATTGTGAGTTTTTAGGTTGGGGTGGATGATGTGGGAGAGGGGATGTGGGTGATGGGGTCTTGTTTGGGGTGTGTGGTGGTGTTTGTTGGGTTTTTTCTTTATGATCATCGGTAGGTCTAACTTGAGGTTTGGGTGTCTTGCTGTCGTTTCGTGAGGTGGTATATGGGAAGTGTATTGTGTTAGATTTGGATGGTGTTTTATGGTTGGTACGGAGTTGGAGGTTGATGAGGTTGTTTCTCTTCGTCATAGGCGAGATATTCGTGTTGGGTGTGAGGTGGGTGGTTTTGTGTGGGTTATGTTGCTGGATTCGTTTGGGTGAGGTATCGTGTGAATGGTGGAGTATGAATGTTTATGGTGGCGCGGTTTGTCTCAAGGCAGAAATGTATAGGGATAGGGTAACGTTTGTTTTCGTTGTGGTCGCGGGACAAGATATGGGTAGGGTATTGGGTGGTTATGCTTTGTGGTTTCTTGGTCATAAGTGTTCGGGTTGTGGGAGGAGTATTGCGATAGGGTTATCTAGTCTTTATTGTCAGTGTTCGTTCTGTGGCTGTTCTTGTGTGTGTGTGTTGGCTGCCTGGTGTTGTGTGTTGTGTGGGGTGTAGGTGGGTGACGGGGTAGTGTGGTCGGGGGGCGGCTTGGGTTGGTGTTGTGGGGAGGGGTCTGTCCGTGTAGTCGAGGGGGTCTAGGTGTTGGTTAGGGTGGGGGTTGTGAGGGTGGTTGGGTGGGATGGTTGGTTTGAGTAGTATGTGTAGGGTTGTTGTGTTAGGGTACGTGGAATGTGTGTAGTTTTGTGTGGTTGGTGTATTTAGGTGAGGGTAGGTATTTAGGGTTAGGTTTGTTTGTTATGTAGGTTGGTTTTTGATGTTAGTAGTGTTTTGAGTTTTTGTTGGTGTGTGGAGGTGTTGTATTGTACTAAGGTCGTTAGGTTATAATGATTGAGTGGTATTAGATAGGTTATTGGTGTTTTCGTTGTTTTGGTACCTGTAGTTATTCATTTTTTGGTCTTATTGTATGTATTGATATTATATAAATATGATTATGATTAATTAGGGTATGTGATGGTTGTAGGGGGGTTGATTTGTGGTGAGTATTATAGTGTGTAGGTATGTTTGTGGTGGGTTTGAGGGTGTGGTGTGATTGATTGTGAATTAGTTGGTTCTTGGTGGTTAGTATTGTAGTGAGTGTAGTGATGGAGTGGAGTGAGGTTTGGATGGTGGTGATTGATTATGGATGTTAGGTTGGAGTGAAGTGTGAGTGGTGAGTTGGATGTATGTAGGTAGGTGGGTGATGGAGTGAGTGGGGATTTATGGTATATTATAGTAATCATATATATATAGTTATATGTGATGGTGTGGTGGAGATGGTGTATGGGTGTTGAGGTATGGGATAGTGGAGGTATGTATAGGGTGGGTAGGGTGAATAGGTGTAGGGTTTAGGGGGTGTGGGGTGAGATTAGTGTATGGGTGTATGGGGTATTTAGTGTGTAGTAGGGGGGTGGTTTGTGGGGGGTGAGGGTGTGGGAGGGTTTGGGGTGATGTTGGAGTTGGTGGGGTGTGGGGTATATTGGTGTGTGTGGGATGTGGGTGGGGTGGGTGGATTGAGGGGTGAAGTGAGATGTAGGTGGTGTTAGTATTAGGGATGTGTGTTTGTGTGTGGGTTGTTGGGTGAGTGGATGTATTGTGAGGGTGTAGTGGTGAGGATAAGTTATTGATAATCTTATATAAATGTAAGATTGTTGATATAAGGGAAAGATTATTATTAGTTATTTTATGGTTGTGGTCTTTATGTTTTTGTGTGTTGGGTGGGTTTGGAGGGTTATTGGGTGATTATGGCTAGTATGGTATATGGTTGGGTGGGGGTGATAGTATATGTTTGGGGTTTTGTTGGGTGGGGGGGTGGTCGGTGTGTGTGTGGCGTGTTGGGGTGGGTTGTATAATATATATATTATGAGGTGGTTGGTTTAGGTTTTTTGTGTGATTTTATTGGTTTTGTTATTTGGTGATAGGTTTAGTTAGTAGTTGAGTGTTTATTATGATATGGATATATAGTTTGTGAGTATTTTATTTAGGGTGGTTGAGTTTGTATTATGTAGGTGTGGATGTGTTATATAGTGAGGTATATATATATTTGGTTCTAGGTTGAGTGAGTGAGTTTATGATTGTATATAGTATATGATTGTAGGTTATTGTATATATTATACTGTTGTATTTTAGGGTTAGTTGAGGTTGAGTTTAGTATAAGTTATGATTGATTTGTTGTTGATATTATGATTAGTATTATGTAGGTATGTTCATTTATATGATAGTATAGTTAGTATGTTATATATATATTGATTAGTGGTTTAGTGTATTATAGTTAGTGTATACCTGTATATTTTGATTATAGTAGTATATATGTATTTATTATATAAGTTTAGTTGTTTAGGTATATATAGTATGAGTAGTTGTTATATGGTGTATTTATTTATGATGTGTTGGTGGTAGTTATATGTGTATAGGTTAGGTGGGTGGTTTTTATGTAGTATTTAGGGTGGATGATTATATAGGTTGATGGGTGGTAGGTGAGTATATATAGGGTGGGTTATAGGTGGTTGTGGGTGTAGGGTGGTGGTGTTGGGGGTTGGGGGTGTTAGTATATATTTATTAGGGTATATTAGTTAGGTGTGTATTGTTATATATAATATAGATATGTAGCTCAAATGATAGATATATATTATGTATATATTATAGATAGTATATATAGTATTATATGATATATATATATAGTAATATATATATATATATATATTATTTGATATAGTTATGTTAGTGGTGGTGGTGGCTGTAAGCTTTGTTGATGATGTATGTATGTAGGGTATTGTGGTGTGGTGGTGGGGGTGTGGTGTGTTGAGTTGTGGTGATGTGTGTGGGGTGGTGAGGTTAGTTATGTATGTGTGTTTTGATTAGTTGGTAGTATGGTGGGTTGGTGTGTTTGAGGAGGTGGTGTGAGTAGGGTTGTGAGTGTGGTGTGTATGCTAATATGTTGTGTGTTATTGGGGTGTGTGGTTAGGTGTGGGTGTAGTGGGGTATTGTGCTAGGTGTGTTATGTGAGTGAGTGTTAGTTGGTTGGTTGGTATTTATGTGTGAGTTTTGAGGTTTAGATATTATTTTTTGCGTGGTATGGGTATAGTTAGTTGGCGTATGTATTTGTAGGTTTGTCTTTGGTATGTGTTAAGTATAGTTATGTATAGTAGTAGTAGTATATGATGTATCTAGGGGCTAGGGGAGTGGTATTAGGGGTAGTTAGGCGTAGGGGTTTGGTTATTGTTTGTATTTTATTTGTGTGGTGCGTGTGTAGCGCTGTTAGTATTCGTTAGTGGTGGGGTGTTGGTGAGTGGGTTGTGTGTAGTTATGGTTGTTGTGAGGAAGAGTGTAGTGATGGATGGTGGGTTCGGGGGGTATAGTAGGTGAGTTATATATGGGTATAGTGAGTGTTTGTTATTGTATGTATATATAGTATGGTTGTGTAGTGAGGTTTATGTATGTTATTATATATGGGTAGTAGTTGGGTGAGGTGTTATATAGGAGTGGGTTCTTATATTAGTATATGTTATGTAGTATATATATATATTGTAGGTGATGAGGTAGTTATATAGTGATATGGATTTTGTATATAATATTATAGTAGTATGATTATATATATTTATATAGTATATATAGTTAGTGATTTCACTTTAGTTACATTTTTGCAAAAGTTCTCTAATTTCGCTCTTATTTTTCTAATACTTATAACTTAGTTATATAGTATATAGTATGTGGAGGTATTAGTTGTATATACGTTATTTATTTTAGGTTAGGGATATATATATATTATTAGTTATATATTATATATAGTTATGTTTGCTATTTATTTTTATGTTATATTTATAATTATAGGTTAATTATAGTAAGTATATATTATATAGTATATATATAAGGTAGTTAGTTTTATATGTATATATATATATAGGGTTATTAGTATTCATATATATATTTCGATTTATTACTGATATTGATCCAGGTTAATGATATATGTAGTTGTGAGTGTTTTATGTTGTGTTATATAATTATATTATATTATGTATTTATAGGTTATTAATTAGTATATTAGTGTATTTTATATATGATCATATAGTCGTGTATTAGTGGGTGATTGTTGTGGTATGTATTTAGATGGAGGAGGTATTATTTAGTGTGGGGTGTAATGAGTGTTAGTGGGTATTAGTACTGGTGGTATGTGTAGTGGTTTATAATCGCGATATGTGTAGTAGGTGAGGTTCATTTTATTTTATACATGAGTGATTATTAGGTAGTTGTTATTATGTTATATATGGTAATAAGTTATAGTTGAGTGAGAGAAGTGAGTGGGGGTACTATATAGTAGTTTTATGAGGGGAGCGATCGTGTGTATACTATATATTAGTGAGGTAGTATATATTATATATAATGAAATATAATAGTATATAGTCTTTGGCTATGTGGGTTAGATATAGTGTAGGGGGTGTAGTCTTTGTGTCTATCTTTATCATATTGATATTGGATATTAAGTGTTTAGTATGTTTATTTGGTATATATTTATGATTTAATGTAGTTCTTATGATATGGTAGTATTTAGAGTGTCGAGTTATCATGAGGTTAGTGATATATGGGGTAGGATTATATGATGATTGGTGGGGGTTGGGTCGGCGTGCGTTCAGAGATGCGATAGTACTGAGATATATATATACTATATATTAATATATATTAATATTTATATATATATATATATTATATATATAATATATATTAATATATATATATATACTATATTTATATATATATATATATATTATATATATATATATATATATATAGTATATATATATATATTATATATATGATATATATATTATAATATATATTATATAATATTATATATATATATAGTATATTATATAATATCTATATGTGTTATTATATATATATATATAATTATATATATATAATAAATTAATTAATATAATATAATAATAAAAAAATTAAATAATTTATATATATATATTATATTATATATATAATATATATTATATATAATATAATTATATATATATATATATTATATATATATATAGTATATTATCTATATATATATATATATTTGAGTATATATCTATTAATATATATATTATTGTGTATATAGGTTTGGTGTAGTAGTTAGTAGGTTTGCTAGTGTTATGTGATTGTGTGTGTTTTGGGTTGTGTTGTCGTGTATTTGGGTTGTTTTATATGCTTTGTTTTGGTTGGGTTTTATTTTGTTGGGTTTGTATCTAGGTTGTGTGTGGGTAATTTTGTGTATGTAGTATAGTATGTTTAGTAGTAGTTGGTAGGTGGTGGTTGTATATAGTTAGTATTTTGTTTTGTAGTATTGTTTTTTTGTGTTATATATATTTTTATTTTATGTATTGTTGGTTTTATATTGATATGTATGTATTTTATGGTGAGTTTAGTTGTGTTGGAGTTGTATATGGTATATGTGGTGGTTTGGTATTTTGGTGGTAGGTATAAGTTATTATACTATATATGATGGGTTAGTTTATAATCATATATATATATAGTATATATTTTTATATATATGATATATATATCTATATATTATATTATATAATATAATATATATATATAGCTGTAGGTGTCCCGATTTTTCGCTACAGTATACTAGGTCTTCTTCTTCATGAAATATGGAAGAAGTACTACCCTCCCTGTCCGAAAAAAAAGTTATTTTACATTTGGCCTTGAGACAGGTCTTTTCACTTAGTCTAAGATGAAACAGCCTCAGCCATCTGCTTGAAGACTTAACTCTCGACTAAATCATTGATATCTCCTGGGAGAACTGTTGCTGTGTGGAAGTATTCTTCCTATTCACTACCACTATCTGCACGTGTGCACACCAATCCTTGGATATATCTTCTTCATCAGACAATGCTAGGTGTGGGAGTGTAGTGAACACTGGGATGTGGGGACATCGTCGGAAGTGGGTACAGGTCGCCTTGCTGATTTCAAAATGTGATACTCAATTACGTTTTTTCTTGTACGCTTGAATACCTTTTACAATTAATCAAACAAATAACAGTCCACTGCTGGCTGATTCTTTGGTTCATGCCAATATGGGTGTGGTGGTATGAGGCCACATACCATAAACCTTTTTTCTTCGTCAGTTGGAGTCTTGTTGTTTATTGCTGTGGTGTTGTATGTGGGTGGTTGTTGCGGTGTGGTGTTGTGTGTGGGTGGTGTTTGTGGGGTTGGCGGGAGTTTGGGTGGTTTTGGGTCGCTGGTATTCGGTGGGTTGTGGTGTGACTGTAGTGACAGTGTTCGACACAGCGGTGTGGTTTGAGATCTTTAGACCTATCTTATTGGGGTGATGGTCCTCAGGACTTGAGTTCGTTGTGGTGTTTCTTCCGATTCTGATTTGTATAGTTATTGTGGCCAGGTTTATTTGTGCTTGGCTTGCACAAGGTTAAATTATTTATTTTTCTTCTTTGGATTCTCTCTGGTCTCAATGGCTGATTTTCTGTACCTACTAGAGGTGTTTAGGAGCAGAACTACGCGTGATTGGTGGTTGATTTGTGTCCAATACGTGTGGGCTTATTCGGTGAAGTATCTGCATGATGAGGTTGCTTGTAATATAGAAGAGAAAGAATGGAAAAGGTAGTATATAGTGGAGTATGGTGTAGAGGGCCCTAAAATAGAACTAAGATAGCGATGCTTAGCGGGTCGTGGCAGTAGAAAGTGTATGGTTGGGTAATTATAATATAGTATGTATTGAGACTGTTATTATAGTAGTATATTCGGTGGATAGCACCCTGTGGATCTGCAAGAATCTAGAGCCATATGGCTTGGAAATCTTCTTAAATGTCTGTGGTTGTCGTGAATAATCAGCTACCCTCGAGTATAGGCGTCTGTTTTTTTTTAAGTCAAATTACTAAAGTTGTTTTTAAGTAGCTAAGCAAAAGGGGAAAATTGTTTTGTTTTTTTTTGTTGAGCCAGAAACGGGCAGTTAACTTTTTGCTGTATGATTCAAGAGGGAAACGAACAGGCAGAGAACAGTTTGTTAAAATTTTGGTAACTTACCACTGGTTATATGTTATTAAAGCTAAGTTGGTTTGAAAATTTTACCTTCTTTAAAAATCAAGATATGAATCAGACTCAGGACTTGATTAAGGATTATAAACAAAATAATACAATAATGAATAAAATAAATGAATGTAATACAAATTTAATAATACATTTGATTAATACAAAAATATAATACGATAATTGCAATATAGAGGAAATAATACAATGAATGAATACAACGAAAATGGAACTGAAATACATTGATGACTGATGAAGAATCAAGAAAAGAAATCCAGTCCTTAGCCTGAAGAGGTCTCGCGTTCCTTTTAAGCTTTTTTCCTTTTTAAATTTATTAGCATTAAAAAAAAAGTGTCTTTAGGCATATATGTTTTTTTAATATTGTGTGCATTGTAGTAATAAAATAGAAGTGATAGTTAATGACATATAATACTAAAAAATTGAGAATCTCAAAGGAGCTTTCATTACTCTAAAGTAATAATTGCGGGTGACTTCAACCTTAAAAAGATTATGCAGCATTCTTAATATATATGTATATATATATATATATAATTAAATTATATAGTAATACTGATATATCTTATCTATAATATGATTATATATATTTTATATTATCTATTATTATTATATATCGTGTGGCGGCTCTGTGGTATCAATTAAATTCATTGGAGTACTATGGCAAATTTCAAAATTATAATATATAAATAAATATATATAATACTATACTCTATATATATAATTTAATATCATAATATATAATAGATATATCTATATTATATATATTATATATATATATATATATTATTATATATTATACTATGTATAACTACTTATATATATTATAATTATATATATATATTATAATATATATCTTTATTTATATATTAGTATATTATTATCATATTATCTTTCAAATTTCCAAGTTAGAAACTAAATAGTCGGTTTCAAATGGATCACAACATATAAATTAATAATTTAAAATTAAACTACATTTTAATTATTCACAATCTCGGCTTTTCTTTCCACTTTGTTTTTTATTTAAACTTTCGTTTCATATAAATCAAGTAAATCATTTAACTTATTTGTAGTACATACATCAATAATATAAAATTTTTCTATTATAAATGTTACAGTAACTTTATAATATATTATATTTACATATATATAAATATTATTATTATTATACTTATAACTATCTATATATATATAACTATATGATATATATTATATATACCTCTATTAATAATATATATATTCATTAATATAACTTATATATAACTTATATTGTATTATTATCTATATTAATATAATATTATATATATATTAAATATCATATAATTATATTAGTATATATATACTATATATATATATTTACTAATCTATATTTATAATATATCTATATCTATATACTACTATATATATCTATATATATACAGTATAATATTAATATCATATTTATACTATTATTACTTATATTATAATTATTATATTACTATAGATATATATATATCTTATATAATATAATATCTATCTTCTTATAAATTAGTAATTATAATATATAATTACTATATATATATTAATATATATAATATTATATTAATTATAATATATATATTAATAATATAATATTTATACTCTCTTTAATATTATAAGTACATCTATATTATCTAGTTACTATAATCTATATAGTATATATATATATTATAATATCTAATAAAACTCTGGGAAATAAAAACATCTCTTAATTTGAATTCCTGTTCTTATATTGATAATGAAACTATAATACTACTCTCTCATATAATTATAAGATTAATCGATTTCCTTATTCAGAATTGTAAACATCATATAGACATACTGTAGGACTGTAATTTACTGCACCGTAGTTTAATATTGCAGTAACATCACTGTTCACCATTGAAATGTTTCAATTTACAAACAATAACACTATAAAAAATAAAAATTAATAGTAATTTTTCTTTATAAATAACTTAAATTCTATGATATTTTTTAATACTATTATATAATCCCTGCGTGTATAGAACAAAACTACCACTCTCACTATATTTTTACTTTATAAACAATCACATCTCATATATAACAGTAATTAAAATCCGAGTAAAATATTAATAACAATCGAAGGATCGAATCATTTTTCATTGCCAAACGATGACTGAAAATCATTCCACGCATTGGATAATTTACTAAATTTTTCTAAATAACATAATTTTAGCAACTGAATCTGAGTTACTCAGAAGATAATAATATCTGGTATGCGTAGTGCACGAATAATTTGAAATGTCATACCCCGTTTGTTTTCACGACTCTAACGTTGAGATCTTCTTCAATAATTATTCAAAGGAATTAAAATATTACATAAGTCGATATAAGAGATGACAAGTTAGCATAAATACAAGTTATTAATAGCTAATCCCTCTATTTTAATGTTTGTCATCTTTTCTATAATAACGTTTTTCATTTATTATTTCTTGCACTCAGAGTTTTCTAAAGGGATTTATTTAAAAAAAAAAAAGACTGATATGACTTCGTCGGCAGCATTCACAAAGTTGCCTCCCTAGAGATTAAGTGAACTATTTTTGACTCCGAGAATTACCAATTGGCACCGATCTCTACTATTAAAAAAGGAATCGAGTCGAAATTTGATGCCGGCATCTTAAGTTAGACTTCGAACGAAATATATATGATACTATATATATATTATATAATATATAATATAATTTACTATAATTGCAGTCAGATAATCCATCCTATATATATATATATAATAATAAGGAAGGAGTATATGCTTCTACTATATTTATACTTCTCTTAATTATAGTTGTACGCAGGTCAATGATCTTTTTTAGCCTCACTAAGGCAACGTAGCTTGCCTACTCTGCGTACCCCGCAGGAAAAACGTAGGTGAGAAGCGAGGTGTATAGTATCTATTTATTATTATCCCTACTATATACCACAAATATATATTATTATAGTTATAAAGTATTATATATATACCTATATATATATATATATATACCTTAGTATATATATATACTAATATATATATTTCATTATAATACTATATCCATATATCTTATATATATATAAATAATATATTATATATATATATACTCTATACTATACCTACTCTTTACCCTACCTATTACTTTATATCTCTGTATAATATATATATCCTATTATACTATATACTATATATTAATAGCTACCTATATATATTCTTATCCTATATATATATATATATATACTATATATATACTCTAACATATAATATATATCATTGTATATATATATAATACTAATTACTATATATCATATATTATATCCTATATATAATAATATATTATATCACCTCCTCTATATCTATATATATACTATACTATATTATAATATTATATATATATTCTTAAACTTTATACTATTCATTATTATATACCTATATCTATTACTATATTCTTTTCACAATTTAATCTATTCAAGCCTTTGAATATTCTTTTACAACCATGAAGAAAAATTATGAATATTTTTCTGCCTGCTCGCGGCTCCGGCTCCGGCTCGGCTTCGGCTACTTGGCCTCCGGTTCCGGCTCCGGCTCCGGCTCCGGCTTCGGCTCCGCCTCCGCTCCCAACTCCGGACTATAGTTTCGGCACTGTTTGAGAATTGTTCAGTGTACTTCTGGCAATAAATTTTTCACGTAACATAAAAAGATATTTTTTGTAAAAATTTATGCCCAAGGATCTCGGTTCCGTCCTCATAACCCGGCTGCGGCTCTCTGCAGATCCCGCGCTGGACTCCTGACTAAGGTTTCTGTCACTAAGAAATATTGTTAGGTACGCCTCATTTCTCCCGGCAATAAAACTTCACGCCTTTTTTCAAAAAAATATTTATAGGAAAACAAAAAATTTTCCCCAGAGATCCAGCTCCGAGTTTCCGACTTCCGATCCGGATCCAAACTTAAGGTTTTCTGCATTATTGAACATGTGTTTCAGTCACGTCTTCGCGGCAATCAAATTGTTTTCATCTAAAAAATATTTCTATGGAAAGACTTTAAACAGGATCCGGCCTAACTCCGGCTCCGGTTCCGAATGCCAGATCCCGGATCCGACTTACCCAGGTTTTTGGAGCTATTTTGAAAATTAGTCAGCAAGTCTTCTGGCAATACATTTTTCAAGTACAAAATATTTATTTCTGAATAAATATTTATAAGCAAGATCCGGACCTCCGATTCCGCGCGCGATCGCACCAAAAGATCCTCTCTACTATTCTGAACCATTGTTCAGCACAGTCTTCCTTTTAAATAAATTTTTCAGCCTACAAAAAATATTCTTTAAAAAAATTCATACCCAGCACCCGGTCCCGGGTTCGGCTCTGGATCCGGCTCCGGACTGCTCAAGGTTTCTGCTACTAATTCTGAAAAATTATGCTTCAAGCAGTCTTCTGGCAATACATTTTTCCCTAAGAAAGATGTTTTTGAACGAAACTTAAAAACCCAGGATCCGGCCCGGCCTTCGACACACCGGCTCCGAATTCGGCTTCTGCTTGGATCCGACTAAGGTTTCTGCACTATTTGAAAATTGTTCAGCACTACTTCTATCAATAAATTTTTCACAAAAAAATATTTTTCGAAAAAAAATCATAAATCCGGCTCCGACTTCGACTTCGGCTCCGACTCAGAATCCGGAATCCATCAAAGGTTCCTGCACTAATTGAAAATTGTCAACAAGTCCTTCCGCACCTCTTAATGTCTCTGTAAGAAAATTATCTCTTGCACACAAATTATACCAAGGATAAGGCTCCGAATCTGAATCCGGCTGGACCCGACTAAGGTTTCTGAAACTATTATAAATCTGTGTCAGTTACGTCTTCTGGCAAAACCGTTTCTATCACCCTAAAATATATTTTTTATAAAAAATTCATAACCCAGGATCGCTAAGGTTTTCTGAACTCATTTGAAAATTGTTCAGGACGTCTTCTATCAATAAAATTTTCACCTAAAAAAATATTTTTTGAAAAAATCATACTCTGGCTCCGACTCCATCTCCGACTTTGAATCCGGCTCTTGCTCCGATTCCAAATCTAGATCTGATTAAGGATTCTGCACTATTTGAAAATTGTTCAGCAAGTCTTCTGGCAATAAATTTTTCAATCTAAAGAAAATTATTTCCTGAAAAATTATACACATGGATCCATCTCCGATATCCGGATCCGGACCCTGACTAAGGTTTCTGCACATTTTGAAAATTGTTCATGCGTCTTCTGGCTTAAATTTTCACCTTAAAAAATATTTTTTCAAAAAAAATCATACCTATGTTCCGGCTCCAGCTCCGTCTCCGACTTCACCTTCGGCTGCGGATCTGACTAAGGTTTCTGCACTATTTGAAAATTGTTTAGCACCTCTTCTGGCAATAATTTATCTAAAATAATATTCTTCTGAAAAAATTTAATACCTATTCGGCGCCAGTGGCCTCTGACTCTGCTCCGACTTAGAACTCGGCTCCGGACTCCAGATCCGGATCCTATAAGGATTTCTCACTTTTGAAAGCCTGTTCACAAGTATTAATGGCAAAAAAATTTCATCAAAAAAAAAAATTTTCTTAAAAAAAAATTTATATCCCAGAAATCCGGCTCCGAATCCGCTCCCGCTCCGATTCTCGGATCCAACTAAGGTTGTCTGCACTATTTTAAAATGTTCAGCTCACTTCTCCAAGCAATAAATTTTTTGACTTAAAAAATTATTTTTCGAAAAAAAATCAAAACTACCGCATCTGGCTCTGACTTCGGCTTCCGCTTCGGCTTCGGCTCCGGCTCCGACCTCGGATCCGGATCCGACTAAGGATTCTGGCACTATTTTAAAATTGTTCATCACGTCTTCTGGCATAAAGTTTGCCATAAAAAAATATTTGTTTGAAAAATTCATATTTTTTGGCTCTGGCTCCGCTGCGGCTCCGGCTCCGGATCTGCCTAAGGTTTCTGTACTAATTTGAAAATTGTTCATTACGTCTTCTGGCATTAAATTTTTCCCCTATAAAATAATATTTTTAGAAAAAATCATACCAGGATCCGGCTCCCGGCTCCGGCTCCGGCTTCCGGCTCCGGCTCCGGCTTCTGGCTCCAGCTCCAGCGGTTCCAGCTTCAACTTCGGCTTCAGTTCCGGATCCGAATTAAGGTTTCTGCACTATTTAACAATCTAGAAGAAAATCTTCTAAAAAAAACATTCTTCGAAAAAAAATCATATCTCGGCTCCGCTCCGGCTCCCGCCGCGCTCCGGATCCGGCTGCCCGGCTCCACTTCGACTACGTCCGGCTCTGACTTCGACCGGCTCCGAATCCGGATCCAAAAGGATTCTGTACTATTTGAAATTTTGTTCAGCACATCTTCTGCGAATAAATTTTTAAAAAAAAAAATTATTCATGAAAAAATTTATGCCTGGCTCCGGAGCCGGCTCCATTTATTTGACTCGGTAAAGATCCGAAAATGGTAGAGGTTGAGAATAGAAAAAAATATTTGTTTTTTTGGAGCTTATTAAAATCAACTGTTTTTGACTAACTCTTCGATTGGCAATTTTGACTGAATGAAATTTTTTAGTTCGAAGCCTCTCTAAATAAATTTCTGTACTAAAAAAAACTATTTAGAATTCCTTCGACGTGTGATACTCTTAATTCTAAAGAGTAGAAATTGAGTTGCAAAATAATGGAGAGAATAAAAAATAAAAATTTGAAGTTTGATTTGATTTGCCTTCAAAAGTAGGGGGTCTAGTTATGAAGTCTCCCCTTAAATGGAAAAACATATTTTTACGATTCGGAATTTTAACAATGTAAAATTTTAAACATTTAAATAATGTTCGGGGAGGGGCTACTGAAATATCGACTTCATGTCTTTTCATAGTTTTGGAATATTAAATATCAAAAATAATAATAAAGAAACTTTAGTTTAGCAAATTAGCTGCTTTTCTAGAAACAGTCAGGTGATGTGAAGAAATGTTCAAATTATTCCTCTTCCTCCTGGTGGCAAGGCTGAAACCTCTTCTACATATTTCTCTTTTCGTGAATGGTGGTGATAGTTGTAAATATAATTATCACCACCAACACCACCTTGCACCTTGCAGGAAATGGTGACTATAGATATATATATAATATATATATATATAGTATTATATAATATATATAATATATATAATATTATATATATATAAGTATATATAATAATATATATAAATATATATATATATATATATATTTTTTTTTTATATACTACATGTTTTTATTTTTTATAATATGTAAAACAAAAGTAAATATATTTTATTAGATAACAAATTTAGATATCTAAGATATATAATAAATATAATATAATATTATATATAATATATTATATATATAATATATATAATATATATATATATATATAATATATATATATATATATATAATTATATTATATTAGGGTGTCCAAATTTCTTATGAAAAAATTTTTCCCTTTTTTGTTTGGCAGTCTGGAAGCTTGGCAAATTATCGAGGTATGATATCAAAGAGATTGTATTTAAATTTTACGGCTGATTGAGCAATATTTAGATAGTGGATCAAATTGCGTTGAAATATAGGAAGAACATAGCTTTTCCACACCCCCCTTTTGGTAGCTATAACAGATGCTTTTATTAATGTGATATTCACAAGAGACCTACTCAGTAACGCATTAATTCGATTTATTAAATTTATTACTTATTCTAATGTTTATGTTGCTATTTCATAACTCTTTTTTCAGCTGTTTCTTTGATATTCCTGGAAAATTTTCCCTGTGTCTTTCTATAACTTGAAGAATGTATGGCATTTCCTCCTCGTTTTTTGTAGTGATTATATTAGTTTAGGCACTAGTGCAATAGCTCTTTCGTCATTGTCCTGATGACATTTATTGATTTGGTAACTTCTTGTGGCATTCTTATAATCCGTTCTTTCGTTCCATTCCAATGTGTCAACCTTGAGAAAAAGTTGAGTCCAAACGTAATTTATTGAAGAACAAAATGACTGCATTCTGTTTTATAAAGTGGGCGAATGTTTGTTATGAAGTTGACTTCAATCCTTAAATAAGCAAACGGTTATCTGGCTATTCCTATCACTGGTTCTCTTGGTTTATGCAGAGCTTCAACCATCTTTCGTTTCATTTCAACTGGTGCTTCATCATCCATAAATGCAAGAGCTGCAAGCTCTTCTCCTAAATACCTCAAGTGACGTTTGAGAGCTTTACTAGCTACTACTGATAATTCATAATCGTCACAGCATTCCAGCTCTTGAAGGTACTTCAAGTCATTTCTTGGGGCTGAAGCTGCTGATGGGGCTGAAAACCAACCAATTGGGAACATAAAACCTTACAGCAAAGTTCGCAAATCTTGTCTTTGCAGCTGCTTCTTGCACTGTCATATTGAACTGCGACCTAAACAAGACTATTTTCAGTGAATAAATAATGACTCGTGCCATCCATCGTGCTCGATGTAGAGCACCAGGTTTACGAAAAGAAAACCGTTTCTCAAGGTTCCCACATAAATAAACAACTGTCAGCTCCAATAGTTCTCTATAATCATCCCGTGGGTGGCTTTTCTTTAACTGCCCACTACAAAAAGCTAAGACATTTTATGTCCATCAATCATTAATACTCACTATCTCATACTTTTCTTTATTAATTTTTTTTCAAAATTTCTGAAAACGTTTGAACAGGTCAATGTCTGGTCCTGATGAAATACAGTAACATTTGCTGAAAGCAGCAGATATGACAATTTAGTGAATATGATGTCGACATGCAAAGGCCAGAAGACTTCTTTTCAGCTTCTCTTCTATAATCCTGCAGGCCCCACTTTTGGTTCCGGTATTGCTTACTGTTGAGTCAAAACACATTCCTACTATGCTATCTTCCAAATTCCAATCTTTTAGGCAATGTACTACAACTTCTGCAACATTTGCACCGGTTCCTCTCAAAAGTTTTGGAACACCCAGCAACTTTGATTTCCCTCCACCATGTACGACGATCGCTAGACGTTCAACCTTGTCTTCTCCGGTTTCCGATGTCAGTAAACCACCAGGAAATGTTTGTTTAATATCCTCAGCAATTGCTTTACGAACGTCAGACCTTCGCCGCCGTAATGTAACTTCTGCTTAATACAATATTATCAATTTTTTCCCAAGCGCATTTGCAGTAGCTGTTACAACTAACATCGCAACGTCGGTCACTCATTTTTCGATCTATCCAAAGCCATTGCTAGGATCAGGGGTTATTTTTATTGTACGTTCCTTTGAAGCTCTTACATGGGTTCGACCTGGACGGTCCAGGTGGGTTCTTCACTGCTAGAGGAACTACCACCATCCACACTAGTACATTCTTGCAGAATACGTAATTGTTCCTCCTGCCGAAGAACTTCCCTTTTAATTCTATTACTTTTCTTGTTCTCCCTTTTACGCTTTCTTTCTTGTTTTACAGTATATTTTTTATCCACATTACTCATATACCCTCGCCTACCTTTTTCTCTCTGAGCTTTAAGAAAAACTCTATCTTCTTCATTTGATATTATTTTCATTGCGTTTGCATGTGCGATATCAAATAAATCATTTAAGCTTTCTTTAAAAATAGTCTCTTTTTCGATTTGTATTTGACTTCTCCTTGATTTCAATTTCAAAAGTGATCTGTATTGTTCATATGTCTTTCTAATCTTGGTTAAAACATCCTGTTTGGCTTTCGTGGGTAACTTTGCTCTATCTCAGAAGTCATATATTTCAGAATATATTATATTTGAAGCTTCCTTTACTGATTTCTTATTTGTGTGTCAGCCAAAACAAACGACGTAATACATCGCCAATTGATGGATATTGTTGATCTACAGTCATGATTCTGATATTTTCACAATAAGCCAAACGTGTGATCCGATGCTTGGTTTGACGGTGATTGAAGACATTCTAAGCATAAAAAATTAAATAATATGACACGGCAACACGTAAATTTTGACAACAACCAACACCTATAAGTCTAGCAGCACACACTGACAACCCGCTAGTAAACAGTTACGTCAGCCACGGCGCACTTTCCTTTGCGGCATGTGTCACGGCATTAAAATGTTATTTTTCTTCAAATTTAAATAGAGTATTTTTACGGTAAACGTCACATCTTAGGACGTTCAGGATGATACAATTCTTAATTTTGATTTTTTGGCTTAAAAATGATATATAGTATAGTATATATATACTATATATATATATATATATATATATATATATATAGTATATTATATATAATATTATATATATATATAGTATAATATTATATATATATAGTATATTATATATATAATATATATATATATAATATATAATAATATAGCTATATTATATATATATAAGTACTATATATATTATATAGGCCCTTTCTGTTTTAGCCAAAAGGAGCAGTTTGATTTTTTTTTGTTTTTTTAATATATTTGCTACTATGAAACCAACAATTAATTCAAGTGGTAACGGACATGATTCAAGAGTTTCGAAAACGTATTTTTAAATAACTTTTTAAAAATCTCATTTATGTTAAATATTGTTTAAAAAATGAAATAACTCAAAAGGTACGACACTTAAAGAAAAAGCCAATTAAGTATTTGGAATCAGCGTATGAAGCTTATTACAAAAATGTAAAAAAAAAATTTTTTTTGCATAAATTAAATATCTCAAAAAGTACAACACACCTACAAAAAACCAATTACATATTTGGAATCACGTATAAGACTTATTACAAAATGTAAAAAAAATTAAAAAAATAAAAATAAAAGGATAGGACCTCGAGCCGACGGGGACAGAAGGGGGACGTTTCCATACCCTGTAGGGAGGGGCGGAGGAACCCTCCGGGACATTTCCCAAATACGGCAAAGAGAACATCTTTGAAGGTTTACCGCTTGGGTATGTGCTTTAGTTAAAAAAAAAAATTAAAGAAAGTATCTGATCCGTAAAACGTAACTGGTCTTATAATTTTTTAATGCATGTCCGTACGCACTGAAATTTCAGTGTGGTATCAAACAGTAGCAATATATTAAAAAAAAAATCAAAAACTGTACCATGTGTAAAACAGAAAAGTCAGTATTATATATTATATATATAATAATATATTATATAATATATATATATATAATTATATATATATATATAATAGTATAATATATACTATGATATATATATATATATATATATATATAATATAATTATATAACACAATATATATATAATTGTCTAGCTTTTTTTAATCAATAAAAACTAGGATTTATAGCAAAAAACTGAATACATTTTTGAATTCAGCAAACATTTTAATGGCTGAAAAGAAAAAATATTTTATTAATTATTGTGGTGGTATAACGCCGTCACTTACTTTGAAATATAATGAAATGAAATATTCTGAACGAGGCCCCCACACGATGCTAAATACACATGAAGTTCTCGCAGCTAAAATGACAGTAACCTCTTAAGTATATAGATTGCAAGATGGGATCTGAAGGAATCCGAATACTCTGTGTGACATGCACTGATTTACCAACAACCTCCTATGATCAAGACGAAAGTGCCAAATTTGCGAAGGGTTCTTTTTTTAGCGTGGGCAAGATAGCATTAATTAAGTAAACCATTAAACCTTTAAAATAAATTGAAGAAATTTTGCTTTGAAATCATTGACACTTACCGGATATATATATATATATAATAATATTTAATATTTATATATATAATATATATATAATATATTATAGTTATATATAAAAAAATATATATATATATATTATATATTATAAATATATATATATTGTAAGTAACATATATATACATATAGTATATATAAGTATATATATAATATATATAATATATATATATATATATAAACTTTAAGTATATATATTAATATAGTAAAAAAATATATATAATATATTATATAGTAATATATGTATATATATATATATATTATAAATTATTATATATATAATAATATAATATAATATTATATATATATTATATATATATATATATAGTAATATTTAAATAAAAAGATATAAAATAAATTTACCATTCAAAATAACGTCCAATATTCAAAAAATTATATATATATTAAAATATTAATATATCAAAACCCAAAAATATTTACTAATAGATAATGATTAAATGAATATTAGTTATTAAAAATATTTCAGTTATTTAATTTATCAGAGCAAAGCTAAACGTACAAAATTATTATATCCCTCAGATTTACGAAAGCAACACTACTTAGCAAACCAAAAGATATAATAGTCGAGCACCAAAATAAATAAATAAACATAAAAGAACCTAAGTGAATTCTTAATACAAATATGAAAAACAGCTGATCGGCTGATAACATGCAAAATTTCTAACCAATGTTTAATATTGAAGATATTAAAAATTGTCTAGAAAATAAATATTAAAATAAATATTTAACCTTTAAAAATATTAAATAAATACTGCAATGTGACTTTTAGAAAGAATTTAAAATATTAAAATATTATTAAAAAATGTAAAAATGCAACGAACATTTACGACTTCAGAAATGCGTTAGAAATATGACACCTGAAAATATACCATCGAGAACTGGAACTCTTTATATAAAAATATTAACCAAAAATGTTACCTTAACATGTGAATCATTAATATAATTTGCAAAACAATTTAACAACATAATATAAACCTTTTAAAAATATTCAGTAATACGCATTAACACCTTTGTATTACGCAAAAATATTAAAAATAGGTAACGAAAATTAATTATGGGTTACACTGTACAAACTAGCAAACGACACTGACAAAACAGGTATTTCAATTGCAGACGCTATGATAAAACTTTTGCCACATAACCAAACCAGCAGATACGTGTGCACTTCAAAGTTATCCAAAGAAAAGACGCTCTTCATACAAAAATACCAGCTTTTATATATCAATCGTTGCTCATTGATACTCTTTCCACCAATAAGAACAAACCTCATTCAGGAAACCAATAAATATATATATATACCTTTACTACTAAACAGCAGGTACATGATATACAACTAATTAAAAGGATAGGAGGGGCGATTTGACAACGTTACATTGTAGAAAATAAAATAAAAAACAAGACACCATTTGAATATCACGCTCAAGTTTCAGCCTTTATTTACATTTCCCTCATCACACCCTTTTAATCAATTAATTTTAAAATAAATAATGCATAAAATACTTTCACTCTCAAAATGCATTTAAAACTTACCAATTTATATATATATATATATATATATATATATATATATATATATATATAATATGTATATATATATATATATGTATATATATATATATGTATAAATATAGTAATATAATAATAATATATATATATATATATAATATAATATATATATATATATATCATAACTAATATGTATAATAACAACTAATAATAACTTTATATATATATATAAAATATAAAATATATATGTATATTTTAAAACCTTTTTTAATAATATATGTATATATATGCATATATCTATATATATATATATATAATAACAACATATATATATATATATATATATATATATATAACTACTGCTCTCTGTGCTCTCTACTATATATATATACTACACTACGATATTAACTCGTCTTTGCCGGGCTATTGGGCGTGCAACCTCAAATTAAAAAATGCCAGGCATAGGATGTTGATGAAAATATGAAATTTTTGTCAAAGTAAAGTGATCTGAATTTTTTTTTTAACAATTTAGTACATAAAAAATTAGTAATCAATTAAGAAAATAACAAAGGAAACCTTTTTCCAACTGCAAATTGTGCGTACGATATTTATTTCAATATATTCAATTAAATAAAATTTGGCCTCTACTTTTGCGGCCCTAAAATAAGCCAATTTTATAAGTTCTTAAAAATAAGACAAATATAGCAACATACGAAAATAAAGAATTCAAAATTCCTATAGTACTTTTCATAATGTTGCCAGTTTGGCTTCTATTATTTCATAGCAACTTGGAAGTTTTTCTCATATAAAATTAAGGTTCAAATTTTACAGTGTTGCTAGATTTGTCCATGTAATATCCTTCTTTTACTTGTATATAGAGAGTGAGAGACACTAAAGTCAGTTTATTCGCATTTTACGGGGGGAGACCTATAAAGAGCTTACTCTTTATAGGGACTTCGGTCGTCAAATTAATTTCGTGATGCACTATATTCATCTTTCCTGGCAGATCCGTGAATACTCGTTTAAATTCGCTTAGTATTTCCTTTATTTCTGATCTCTTTTCTTCTTCTATTTCAGGCCCTATTTTAATATCCTCGACACTTTCCTTAGGCGTGCAGCTTCCTAAGACAATGGCGTCTTCTCCCAAATCTATCTCTTCCTTCTCACACTCTTCGAAGTCCACAACACCTACGCACGCGATATGTAAAACATCCGGCGTATCGTCGTCCCTTTTATTGTATATTTTCAGCAGGTTTGCGTGGTACGTTCTGACTTTATCATTGACTCTCACCCTATAGTCATTCTCGCCAATGGTACCGACGACTTCATAAGGACCCTTCTACTGCATCAGTAATTTATTACTTTCAGTTGGCAGTAGTATCAACACAGAATCTCCTATTTTAAACTTTCTCTACTTTCCGTTTTTGTCCTAATAATGTTTGTATCGGTTTTGGCCTTTTCTAATTCAGTTGATGCTATTTTTAAGGTCTCCTCCAGTTTCTCCCTTAACTTAAATACGTACTGGTAACTATTCGTCACCTCGTGTCGCTGCCGCTCGTTAATCCATAGTTTTTTCATTATCTGCATGGGTCCTCTTACGGTCCTGCCATACAGTAATTCGAAGGGCGCAAACCCGGTGCTCTCCTGTGGCACCTCACGATATTCGAGCATTAAAGGGTTTATATATTTGTTTCACCTTTTAGGTTTTTCGCTGCAGAGTCTTTTTAGTATCATTTTCATCGTGTCATTGAACTTTTCAACAAGGCCATTACATATAGGGTGGTATGGGCTTGTGCTCAACTGCTTTACATTTAATAGCCTGGACACCTCCTTTATGTACCTCGATACAAACTGTGTCCCCAAGTCGGTTAGTATTTCATCCGGTACCCCAATCCTAGAGTAGAAGTCCACCAAAGCCTCTGCAACCGTCTCTGTATCGATATTTTTTAACGGTACAGCTTCAGGGTACCTCGTTGCATAGTCTACCAGAGTAAGTATATACTTGTGCCCATCTTGAGAACAAGGCACAATAGGACCTATGAGATCTACCGCCACCCTTTTGAACAGGTTCCTATAAGTAAGACTTTAGTCAGTGGCGGTTTTACAACCTTTCCTTTTGGTACGGTTTTCTGGCATATGTCACATGAGTGGCAGAATCAGGATACATCCACGTTCATCCCAGGCCAGTAAAACTCTGAGAGTACCTTATCTGTCGTCTTCTTAATCCCGAGGTGTCCTCCCATAATGCTATCATGTGCCATAATCATGACTTCCTTTCGTAATTTCTTCGATACCACGATTTGCTCGCTCGAGCCCTCTTTATCCTGTTTACACCGATACAAAATTCCCTTCTTCACATCATATAACAACCGTCTTTCTTCTTTGTTCTCTAAATCACTCAAGGCCATGCATTTATTTAACATCTCATCATCACGTTGAAATTCAATGAACTTTTCACGAGTGATTTTGTCTTTACTTGACTGTTGAGTGCTTTCGGGTGTGGTTGACCTTTTGTCGTGTGAACTACACGTGCGTGGCGTAACCACTTGATCAACAGAACGCTCCAACGCATCATCAGGCGCCGTAGTTCCCCCATTCTGTGAGCTCATCGCTTCACCCGCGCATGACACTACCGCTTGACCATCAGGGCGCTCCATCATATCCCTATGCGCTGTGGCCTCTTCCTTCTGAAAACTATCCGTTACCCACTTTCAACAGGGTCTTCTGCATTCCTTGCACCAGGAATATTCCCTATTATCAAGTCATATATGGCATCGTCCAGAGCTATGATTTCAACACGACCCGTATAGTAGGGTGTAGTGACGTCAATCATAACAACGGGTGTGTCCCTGATCGTATTGTCGATCAATAATATTTGTTTTCTCTTCCCGGTTCTCTGGTCTACCGACGTATATTTCTTTTTAAAAATAACGGAGTCGCAACCGGTGTCACTTAATACGTTCCCCGCCACACCATTGATTTTCCCATTGACAACAGGCATCATCGCCCTTTGGACGTTGGATCTTGCCCCATCACTCTTTACGCACGCAACTCTGACGACAGGTATCATTCTGCCGCATGCTAAAGCAATCCTATTGTTGTTATCAATGTGTTTCGTAAGGTCCTGGTCACTATCGGCATTCAAATCTCCGCTTGTCGGTGTAATATCGGAGGCAGCCTCATTGTCCCACGTTAAATTTCAGCTGTTGTGGCGGCAGCTGCCCTTTTTGACCCTTCTCACCAGTTATTGTTAGAACGATTGTTGTTGTAGTTTCTATATTGATCGTCTTTCCTATAGGGGCTGTAATTCTTGCAATCAATGCCTTGTGCCCTTTCTTCCCATATTTGAAACAAGTAGACTGGTATTTAGATCTTTCAAAATATTTAAAATTTTCGTTGACGTCTTTTTTTTCTTTCTTGGAGGGGTCTTCTTTACTAATCGCTTCTTGAGCAATGATATCCATTTTATTGATCTTTCTTTCTCGTAAGAATGTTGTCAGTTCCTTCGGGAATGTGTTTGGGAACTGCTCTGTTACCATCAAATTGATGATATCATTAAAGTCCTTATTAACTTCTGCCAGTTCCCTCCACTTCATGACATAGTTCTTCAATCTGTCGTTGAACTGTATGGGTCTTTCGTCATTGTATGCCTTTGCATTCCTAAATTTTATTCTGTAGCCATCTTCTGTTAAATTGTAACACAACAGGAGAGCATTCTTCAGTTTGTCGCAATCTTTTGAATCTTCTTTAGGAATGCGGGAATATGCAACTAGAGCTTTCCCGGTCAATAAGGCGCTAAGGTGGGATGCCCAATTTCCTCTTTCCTATCCGTTTATCTCTGCAAATCTCCCGAAGCGTTCAAGATAGGAATCTATCTCATCTGTGTTGTATGCAAAAAAAAGGAAGCTTAGGCACCTTTGCCTTAACATCGTTATTGTTTACAACTTGTTGATGATTATTGTTGCCTGCTTGCAATTCCATTCTTCTGAGCTTAGCTCATGCTCTCTTTGTCTCTCTGCTGCTTCTCTTTCTGCTTCTCTTTGTCTCTCTGCTGCTTCTCTTCTTCTCTGGCAGCTTCTCTTTTGTCTCTCTTAGCTTCTCTTTCTTTACTCTGGCGAAACTTCTCTTTATTACCTTATCTGCTGCTTCTCTGGCTTCTCTTTCAACAACTTGATAGTAGCTTCTCTACGCAGCTGTTTAGCAGCTTCACTTTCAGCAACTATAAGGTCCTTGCCTCTTTCAGCACCAAATCTTGCAGAAAGTGTTCTCTGAGCCGCACAATCCATAACACAAAAATGAAAATTTTTAATAGCTACACTTCAATATCTGTTTCACAAGAGTTGTCTTTACTTAAAATGATGGCTGTGATATTCTTTTAGGAGCTATTTCAGACAAGAAATCTAGTTTGTTGTGGTCACCAATATGCACTTCTTTTTCTTTCCCAGAAATCGTCATTTTGGCTGATTTCATTGTTCACCATCGGATTTCTGTCAATAAATAACGTGACAATTCCAGGTATTCGTTTATTCAAAACACAAAAACAAATTAGTCAAAATTGTCTAGGAGTATGGATTTCTCAACAGCAGATGCTGCTGAGGCACAGTTCAGTGAACAATCACCAAGTCTTCAGGTACAAAATTACTTTAAATTACAAGTGGACTTACGGGTCATCAGTGAATACTTTTCTTTTTAAAAGGTCAAATCTTTACACTATATGCTAGTTTCTGAATCCAATAGAAAGTCGTTCTCTCAATATGTCATTTTGACAACCTCTCAATTCAAAACAAGGCTTTCCACACATCAGTTTCCAACAAGACCCTCTGGTTACTAATAATCCCTTTCTATAGTATTTCCGCCTGAGGCTAAAATCACAAGACATTCAGATTCTCTTCTCAAGAACAATATTCCAATTGTCTTCAAAACAAATTGATAATTATCTAACCTGTATTCTTTTTATGACTCACTATTGCATCATTTATTTTTATTGAATCAAGTTACCAATTATATCACAAAACAAAGAGATAAGTCTTCAATGATAAAAATACTCAATTACTGATGAGATTCACACGAGAATCATTATTCCAAATATAGGGCAGGGTAGAACCAGGTGACAATAAAATTATCTTCATTTACTTGATTTCACCGTATCTAGGATGTAAGGTGTGAAGTCACTCTTCCACGGGACAATTTATTTTCCAAATTAAAATTCTTCTTAAGATATTTTCTTATAAAAATCATCTAAAATATATTCTCAAAGAAATTTATCAAATTAATTACTTTTGTCGAAATAAATATTTCTTCCAAATAAATAAATAAATAATTCCAATAGGTTCTCCGTGAAGCTCAGAATCTCATTTTCCATAGTTAATATATATATATACCATACATATATATATATATATACTCACTATATATATATATATATATATATATATATATACTGTATATATATATACATATATATATATATATATATCTATATATATATATATATATATATGGTTCATCTGTATTTCGTGGAAAGCGCTATTGTTTCTGAGATTATGAAATTTTAGGTTATGTATTTAATTTAAAATTTTCATGTTTAGGTAGAAAAATTAAATAAATCTCTACTGATTTTAATAAGGTGAAACAGTTAAAGTTTAAAATTCCTTTCCTGATGCAAATGCAGATTTAATAGATATATGCTTTTATATATATATATATATATATATATATATATATATACTTATATATATATATATATATATATATATATATATATATACTGCTATATATATATATATATAACATATAACATAATATAATATATATATATATATATATTTATATATATATATATATATATATATAAATACTATAACAACAACAATATATAACATATATACTCTATCCATATCTTACTTTCAACAATAACTCATATATAACATCTTATACAGAATTTCAGGGTTTATGATGTTGTTTTCTAATCTGATGACCCTAAATTATATGATAATAAAGATAAAGGAATGATTTTACACTCAAAGTTTTTATTTTTTTTCACTAGAAATTCATATAAGTTGTTTGAAATAATATATTTTTTTTTAAGACTTAATTTTAAAAGAGGCCGGAGAATTATCTCGAAAAGTATATGTACACTTACAGGAAAACCAAATATAATTTGGAATCAGCGTATAAAGCTTATTACCGGAATGTAAAAACTTAAAGAAGTACGACTCTTACAGAATAACAATTTTCATATTTTTGGAATTGGCGTACAAATGTTATTAAGGGAAAAGTCGTTTCGCCCGCCATGCCAAGACCCCGACTCCTGGTATGAATGCGGTCAACCCTTGGGTATTCGTTAGTTTTAAATCATAAAACGACTGCACATAAAACCGTTAATGGAACGATTCCAAATATGTAATTGGTACTCTTGTAAGTATCGTCTTGCCCGATATTTTTTTACATTCAAATGTATTGCTTTTTATACGCTGATTCAAATGTACAATTGGTTTTCCTGTAGAATTGTCATTTTTCAAGATCCAATTTAGAAAGCACAGCTCCTGATATTTTGCCTTTTTTAAGTTATATATATATAACAACATATATATATCTTATATAATATATATATATATATAACATATATATATACTTCTTATATATATATATATATATACATATACACCAGTCTCTCCTTCTTTCTTTCTTCCTTCTTCCTGCTATCTCCTTTCTCTATATATATATATATATCTCTCTCTCTTATCACCCTATTGTATTTGTAAAATGTATTTATCATTTAATTTTTAATAATAAAACGTAATTATCATCATTTTATTTACGATGAAAGAAAATTCGTAAATAAATAAAGTGTTTACTAAATTTTAATGAAATATGTTATTTATTAATATAAGTAAAATTTGGAAAGAATGTTTGTGACATAAATTTTTGGTCAATTATAAGGCATTTTTAACTTTTTCAGCATAAAAAACTACGCAAGAATGCGAGCCATCCAAATCCATATGCACCATATGCTCTTATATATATATATATATATATATATATATATATATATATAACACTTATAGCAACATACTTATATATATATATATATATATATATATATATATATATATATATATATATATATATATTATATATATATACTAACCTTGTATATAATAGCAATAATATATAACATATATATATAACTGCGCTCTTTTTAACTCTTTATAAATATATATATATAACCATACATATATATAATATATATATATATATATACTTATGTATATATATATCTTTCTACACTGCTATAACACATACACGCCCTTATCTCAATTGAAATCTTACAGTGTGAACAACTAAATTGCAATAGGTCATCATGGAAAATAGTGAAGATCTAGCCCAGGTTCTTAAATGCAAAATTTCTAAATTTGCAGATGATACCAGAGTTGCTACCTAAATTAGAATAGTGAAGGAGTAGAAATATTGAAATCCATCTTGATAAATTTCTTGGATGGGTAGATAAGTGGCAAATGAATTTTAATAGTAAAAAGTGTAAGGTTCTTCACCTAGAGTATTCAAATAAAAGTTTTAACTATGATATGAATGGGGATTAGCTTGAGTCTGTGGATCAAGAAAAAGATTTAGGTGTTATTATAAGCAGTAATTTAAAAGTAGCTAATCAGTGTTTGGAAGCAAGGAGTAAAGCTAATAAGATGCTCTGCATAATAAATCGCAATGATGTTTACAAGATCAAGGAAGTTATAAGTAAACTGTATAATAATATAGTAAACTGGGAGAAGTTAAGAGTTTGTTTAAGTTTGAGCCTTTTATTTAAGAAAAGACCTAGCTAGATATGACTGAAAGATTGCAACGTAGAGCAACAATGATGAATTCTGGGTTTGAGGGTAAAGGTAATGAAGAGAGGCTGAAGGAGTTAGGAATCCTTTCTGTAAAAAGACGATTTCTCAGATGGGACATGATACAAGTTTGCAAAATATTTGCATCTATTGATAATACGGAGACCAATAAATTCTTCATGGCAAAGCATGGATGGGAGACCAGGGGGCATAGTAAGAAAAGTAAGAAAAAAGCATGCCATCTTGATATAAGAAAGCATTCATTCAATAATAGAGTTGTTAATTTTTGGAATGATTTGCCACAGGAGGTTGTCAGTGACTCGATTGCAACATTTAAGAAAGGATTAGATAGGTATATGGATGGTTTGGGTATTATAGTATATTTTGTTTAAGCCAAATTAACTGGTTTTTAGTTACAGTAGTTATTAAGGTTAAACTGCATGTTACTATAACGTTATTAAAGCTTGTAGTGTGGTTAGCATGTACTTTAGCTATAGTTTTTTTCTTTTAGTTGTAGACTTCGTGTATACTATGTAAGTTATTGACAAACTCTAGGGTGCTTTGTGGATTTGCATGAGCATATTTTTAGACTTTGTATATACTATGTAAATTATTGACAAGCCCTAGGGTGCTTTGTGGATTTGCATGAACATGTTGTTTGGTTCTATTGGCTTGGCTGGAAGAGTCTCGATAGGCCCATGTGGCTTTTTACTGTCTTATTATTTCTAATATTCTAATGTTCTAATATATATTCGATAGATTTTCTACATAATTATCGGTAGTTATTCTGTTCGATTAATTATCGAATTACTTTCGATATTTTTTTAAAAGATATTGATTATAGATACATCGATAGTTATTTGACTATCAGGCATACTGTCTAAATGTTTACAGGCAATATTATAAGTTCACGTGATGAAATTGTATTAGGCTTGCCATGTATATTTCTGTATTTGTATTAGACCTGCTGTGTATATTTCAATATTTGTATTAGATCTCCCGTGTGTATTTCTATATTATGAGATTCGAAAGGTTGTAGATGATGTTTAGCTTTTATTTTCTAACACTTTATCAGTTGGTTATTTTTTTTTCTCATATTCTAATGAAAATAAGGTAATGATGTAGTTCCATTCCTTCCTTTGAGTTAATTACTGTACTAAAACTAGAAACATTTCATTAACAAAAATGGTATCAAAAAATTATTTAAAGTTTTAATGGTTCATTAACGTAAATTTTAAATGTATATTTTCAATAAAAAATATTTAAAAAAGCGCTACGAAAACAATTTTTTATTTATTCCTCGTTCGTGTAGGGATGAAGGAACTGTGTCAAAACTCAAAACATGTATTAGGTTATTGATATATTAATATCTATTTTTATCAAATTATCTATACATTAATATCAATATTTTTTAATATTCTTAATTTTAATAATGGAATCTATTTATTATCTTCTAGTCAATAAAATTTAAAGATACATTCATTTGTACTTTTGTATTGAATTTTAAAATTATTTTTTTCACTTTCATTTTTTTCAAATATTTAAAAGGTATATCTGCGAAAATCTTGAATAAAATGCAACTAGGCTCACTAATAATGAAATATAATATAGTTGTTATTATTGCATATTAGTAATTTATAATAATATCTCTCAAATTGTTGAAAATAATAGCTAAAAAATTTTTAAAAAAAAGCCCACCTACAGTTGGATTTTTTTGGGTTTTATTTGCCCACAAGACTGTCAGATCCTATACTTTCAACCATATAATAATTTATTATACGACTGAACTGTATAGCAAAGGACAATAAAAAATATTAACACAACACTATATACCAATGGAGAAATTAAAAAGAATAGGATCCAGTCCTATACTTCCGATGATATAATAAAAAATATTATACCAAAGAAATGTAGAGGAAAAGATAAAATAAATTTCAACTTTATCTTAATCAATTATTACAACCTTAAATTAAGATCTGATCCTATGCCTCCGGTCGTATAATAAAATATATAATACAATCGAAGAGCATAACAAAAGATAAAAAAAAATAATTAAAAAAATTAAATAATATCAATATTATAATTAAGATATTAAATAATATTTAAAGATCCAATCCTAAAAATCTCGATCAAATATTAAATGAATATTATTCGACCAAAATATTTAGCAAAAGATAAACAACTTTCAATTACTTGGACTGTTTTAAAATTTATCATTAAGATACAAAATGTCTAGGGCAATCTTTAAACTGTATTCAATATTAAATGAATTAAATAACATAAGTATTGTAATTTAACACACTGTAAATCATCAGGAACATAAATCAATTAAGCAAGCTAATGTATACAGTGGCAAGAAACCAATACTTTGAGATATCACATAGCCTACTCACGCGTCCCAAGTATGAGGTGGACTCTCTCTCTCTCCTCTCTCGATCTCTCTAAGCTATGCCATCTTCCTTATTACATGCTCTCTCTCATCTCTCTCTCTCTCACATATCATTATTATTAATTTTAACTAATGGTTTTAATTTAAACAAGTTTGCTTTATAATTTACTGCTTTACTGCTTAACCTCATATGTTTTACTGCTGGTAACTCAACATATTTATTAAAAATTAGATACTTTAAAGGATAAAATGGTAAATCAAATAGAGGTGTTACCTAACACTAAGGGAGTTAGTTGCTTTTGTTTTACTGCTTTATCTGCTTTAAACTTTCCGCTTAAACTAACTGCTTTTAAAATACTTGTCTGCTGTTAAACTCGCTTTAACTTCACATTGTATTCTTTTACTGTACCCTTAAAGTCAGTAAAGCAGTAATAACAAGGATAGAGGTATTAGCCTAGAGCACTAGGGGCGGATTTAGTATGCTTTTGTTTTACTTGTCTTATCTGCTTTAACTTTCTGCTTTAACTGCTTTAACTCGTTCTGCTTTCTTGCTTTAACTTTCTGCTTTACTGCTTTAACTTTCGCCGTTTCTGCTTTTACTGCCCTTCTTTAACTCATGTGATCTAAATTTGCTGTTTTCAAATTCTCTCAACTATTAATAAACATTATTGTTTTGTTTATATTTTGAATTAAATACTGTGCCTAGTCCTCCTGATGAGCCATTTTTATTTGATTATTTATTTATATTCCTAATATTTATTCACTTTTCTTATTTTTATTTTCCGCAAGTTTCCCTCCATATCGTCCATTAGTTTCATTCGTATTGAAATCATTATCTCTGAGTATTTTAAGAACACGGACATTTCTCATATCAGATTTTAAAACACATTCACTAATCATAGACCTTATAGTCAACCACATTTGACGTATGCCACTCTCTTTAACAACATTTATACCCCATAGACACAACTCTTACAATTTACACTTTCATACACACGCGGTCACACTATCCACGCAGTACAGTTGTGTTCGCTGACATCGTGTGTTCTTCCATCCTGTCCATGGTACGTTACATATTGTGGTGTGAGGAGCATGGTGGGGGTCTGGAAGGTGGTCGGTGCGTTTGGTTTGTCTCGTTGGGATGCATTAGACATGTTCAGTGTTCTCTCCTCATCCCTCCTCCCCTCTCCAACTCCACCTCCTCTCCAGACCCGTCCCTTGTTGGTAGGTGGGTTACTCTCTCCAACCCTGATTTCACAACTCTCTCATCTCTACTCTCTCTCCTCCATATCTCTCTTCTCTCTTTCACTCTCTCTTTTCTAATTCCCACCCATTAGTCCATTTAAAGCTTTTAATTACTTTGAATGTACTTTCCTCTTGAAAAAGAGGAATATCCTCCAGCTTTTTTTCCACCGTCATATTCCCCATATAGGCAAAGCTTTCCGGTGCCTCTTCCCTTATATGAGTCTTAAGTCCACTTCACACTTACAGCTTATACCATCATCTATTCCCTGTGGATGAGGTGCAGGCTAAAAAAACTGGTCTTTTTGATCGCCTATGACTTGGTCACCAGTTGTTGGGGACCCGAACCTTCGAGTTAACCCCCGGATGAGGCTGTCCTGCGCTTTGTGTGTGTAGGTGTGATGTATCGATTCTTGTTGCTGTGTGCTATTTTCGTTGATTTGTGGCTGTGCTCGATGGATTGTGTGTGATGTATTTCAGTATTCATGCGGCGTGTTGGTGGTCGTGTTGTGTTGTTTTGGTACGGGTGCGATTCTTTGGGTTTGTTGTGAGTTGTGGTAGTGTTATCTGTTTGTTTGGTTGTGTGTGGGTGTGTGTGTTGGTGGTGGTGGTGTTTTTGTGTTGGGTGTTTTGTGGTTGTTGTGTTTTGGTTTTTGGTTTTGTTTTTTGGTGTTGTGTGGTGGTAATATCCGACGTGGATTGCGGGGATGGCTCTTTTTCCGAGGACTCCTCATACAATTATACACCCACATCGATGAACAAGTACACGAGGGACAGTGGGGTTCCTAACGAATAAATGTTTGATCGAGCTACACGTACCCACGCGGATTTTGTGACCTGCGTGGGGAGAAAGGACTAACCTTCCCGCGTGTTAATCCACAAATGCCAACACTATCTTATACTATTCATCTACGATCAGTAGAAAACTCTTAAACGCCTAGAATTCTAAGCGAACTCAAGCAGTTACTGTAACACACACTGCTTCATTTGCATCGCCTATATTACAGACTTCTCAAATAGTCCTTCCCCAAAAGCAGCTCTCTTCCGCGTGCGATGGTAATTTCCATCAACAAGCTGTGTTGGCTCGGACTGTTTTGTCCCTGTGACTGGTTACTAGTGGTTGTTGTTCATATCAAACTAACAATAAAACTAAGCTGGTTCATCTAATCCAGCTAAAAGCATGGAGAGCATTTTTTGCCAAGAACACATCTCTGGATCCTTATAACTCCTTACACTCCTACCCACACCTCACCGATCGAGTTTCCGCCAAACTGGGGCACCCGTCAAGAGGCCATTTGCGCCTTAATCGTTTTCCACTAATTCCCACACATCAGCCGATTCGTACCTTTCCATACAAACCATTCTATCATCACGTAGCTGAACTCAATTCCCTGAAAAAGATGTTCTAAACACCAAAGAAAATGATTAAGTCACCAGACGCGGATGTTTCGTATCCGCAGTGCAAAACATCTGAAATTTTTTAAAAATCAAAACACAGGAACCCCAAATGTAAAAAAAAAATACAAACCATGCAAGTAAGGGTACTTACACGACTTTAGTCATTCACAAGGACCTATTCCTAAGCAAATGAAATAGATTATAGTTACAAAATATGATTTGATCCCACGATTCCCCCTTATTCTAATACTTCTTGCGCTTTTGAGGGAGGTGAATGAAAAACTGTTCAACGATGACACTGCAAAAGCTCCAAGCGTTCTACTGCAGCCAACGTCATGAAAGGGGACCCAGAGGTATCATCCAAACTTAAATTGTCAAGCCTTTCAAAGTCACACACCTGATTGCATATTGGAAAGCCTCCAGTCCTTGACTTTTGTATTTTACAGAATCTCTGGGAACCACTGAGTGTCCTTTCGACTCCCCATCAGATATTGCTTTTCAATTTAACCTAATGGTCGATCCCAATCTCACAACTCCAACGCAATAACATGAAGATCACTCTTTCCTGGTGACACCTTCCTACATTTTTTCCACCCAGCGACGAATCTGCTGGCTTGATGGATCCTGATATAGCTTCCATTCCCAATTATGCTTATTCAATTGTTGTTCTTCTCAAACCGAGAGAGACCAACCAAGTCAACCACACACACACACACGCAACACTCACTGGTATTGATGCTGGACATATAATAACAGTATAATTTTACTAAGAAACAATTGTACACTTTGGTTGAATTTACCATTGGCTTCAACTTTTCAATTTATCACTCAACCACCGTTACATCCATTTATATTTACTAACTTTCCAAATTTTCAACTTTCCAAATTATTAAATATTTATCAGAATAATATTCAATCACAAAATACATACAACATAATTATTTCCAGAAAAGAGGAATAATCTTCCTTAAAACTTTCTATTACCCATAAGTTCATCATAATTAAAATCCTCCGTCGTAAGCATTTGAAACCCAAACTATATAGTGAGTTCTGTATTTATAATACCGATACTAATTTTCCTTTGACTTACACCATGGATTTGTTTCTACTTTTTTTTCGACTGTTCCTCTATAAATTGGTGGAGGTCATCCCCTACATTCACTCGTTACCCAGTGGGTTATAAAAATATACCTCATTCATCTCCATACCTTTCGCATAACAAAACTAAAATTTTATGAACAACAACATAAAGTTCAATTCAAACAACAGATTGTCAACATTTGATATTACATATTCCTCATAACGAAAGTATAATTCCTATCTTATAATTTGCATATATAATAACAAATTACCATAGCTACAATTCAGGGGCTACCTTTTCCTTCAAATGAATAAGGTTTGATTGCTGACTATTAAATCCCCATACAATTTTAGACGAAGAAATTGTTCAAGCCTGATATCAATATGTACAAAGCCCTCTAAACAAAACAAGCTTATAGGAGGACCACGATTTTGTTCTATTGGACATTCTACCTGGCTTTAAAAACATCATCATTTAGCCATGTAATAAGTATAAAAAAATACAACCAAATAATAGTTCTTTAGTTCTTCTCTGCTAACATAAACATGTATTTTAAATTAAAATCTTTCTAAGTTTCTTATTTAAAAATAACATTTATTCACACTAAATTTATCTTATTCGCTCAGTGTTATAACACGTTTTGTTTTGTGTGTTTTATAAAAATAGTTTCAAAGTTTAATTTATAAAATATCGCAATTTTCTTTAGTTTTATTTTTAAATAACCAAAATGAGCAATATATTGTTATTTGTCAGGAACTATTATTTATTGATTCGATAATGTACTATATCCTATGATTCATTGACACCAAATTCAAAATCGGAGAATAGGGTGTTCGGATGTTGCGGATTGGGGCGTGGGGTATCTGAGACTATCTTAACCCCTTCCACGCTACTCGTCGAAGCATCTATAGGGAGAGTTTTGGTGCGGTCTGTGTTGTGTTCTAGGAGCCTCTATAGGTGATTAGTTAGTGGAGAGGTGTGAGGTGGAGATTGGTTTATTTGGGATTTTATGCTCTTTTAATATTTTGCATGGAATAATTGTCCACCTACAGTGGTTAAATTGTAATATGTGAGATATACTCTCAAATGTCCGGTGTCCTGATATAGTCTTTAAAACTAGACTTTGGTCATAAACGACTGCAAGATGGGCCCCACGTTCACTGCAGTGCCCACGCCGACGAAGGTCAATCTGTCCACTAACGGTTCATTCAACCTGTCTTGCGCTTTTTGAAATATCTCTACTTGGTCCCCGTAGCAGTGGTTTTTACTAAGGTAGGGGGGCTTAGCTAAATTATTTTTTTTAAAGTAAATCCTTACTCTGGTTGTTTATAACTAGGAGCTTCTCAACTAACTCATTGAAAACACAAATGTGTTGTCACACCTTTATTTTGGGGGTGAATAACTCTGAGTTCAACCTTTTCTTGTATCCCCCGGGGCGTATGTTATCGCGCCTAATTCCAGGGGTCGCTAAGTCGAAAGATTCCTTGTTGATTCAAATGATTTATTTCAACATATCCCTAATGACGACAACTACACCAATTTTCCCCTTTCCCTGAAATGACTTAACAAACAGGAAACTCGTAAACTGTGGCGTACCAAATATGAACGACAATGAAAATCAATGTTGAAACATATTGTTTTTCGTGTATTTGAAATTGTCCTTTTGCTTATCCATTCCTCGATAATGAATTCGGTTTTAAAAAAAACATACCCTGGGTCCCACGTTTTGG
>JABUQX010018786.1:17500-20000 GCA_015478945.1 Trachelipus rathkii
CCCGCTCAAAGTTCTCTACAACATCTTTCTGAATCATCAACTTCAAAGGCACTTAATTATAGCCCACGGCTACAACGGAAATTGCCCTTTTGAACTCTCGTTCTATACTTCCTTTGCTCATGTGACTTGTGTTAATACACACACACCTACTTTTTATGTACATTTTTCCGATCCCAGGCATATGTTTTCACCCTTACGTATTGGAAAATATATTTAAAGATTATGTAGTTGGAATATTTAAAATTATCTTATGGTAAGGGGTCTTTAACTTTGTTACAATGCACAGGTTAATTGCTTATAAAATGGGTGATTCTGATTCAAAATCCGCGGAAACAAAAACTTTATAGCTTGCTATTTAAATATATATATTTATTATTGAAAACTGCTTTTATAGTTTAATTAAGATCCTTCTATCATACCAGCTACGAAAGTTACTCTTACCGAGTATTTAATTGATTGTTAATATATGAGCATTTTATTTCGTATCAATTACATGAAGGAGAGAGACTTGAACTAACTACAATATCGACTTTTTTTTCATGTTTACTTAATAATATCACAAAGGATAAAGTGCTTTTTAACCATTATTGTGTTATTTTATGTAAATATTTAATCATTTTCTTGAGCAGGAAATATGAAACACAATCATTTTCTAGAACAGGTATTATGACCATATCATTTTAAATATTTTATAGTTAAAAAAAAAATGACCAGAAAATTGGTTGCAGAAAAAAAATTCGCAATGAAAAGTCCTCAAGTGAAATACGAACTGTCGATATAATAATTTTGTAAGAGACAGAAGATTATTTGTGTGAGTGTGTTCTTTTTCAATTAGTTTTACTCATAAACTTGTATAAATCGTTTACATTATAGTAAAAAAAAAAAATTACCTATTTAAAAATATATTTTAAAGGTAGTTAGTATATGCCGAGTTATATAATCGAAGTTTAATCGTTAATTTTAACTAAAAAATTATTAAACAAATATATTTTTTTAAATAATAATTAATAGGGCTTCTGGATGACAAAGTATGCATGTCGAATAGTAACACGCGTGTGTAAGAATTAATGTAGATCGCAAATTGGTTTAATAATAAATAGTTGAGCAAGGCAGGGGATGTTTATGCCTTCATGTATTTAATTTGCATTGGATGGGATGGTAAAGGAATTAAGGGTAGGGGTGGCAGGAGATGGCGTGTTAGACTGATGGGGAATGGAAGAGAGGGTGTCCTGCGTATGAACGCTGGATGAATTGCTTTTGTTTGAGGAATCTGAAAGAAATATCGAGGGGTTGGCAGGTGTGTAAAAGGAAGGGTTTGATAAGAGTAAAGGTGACTTTGGTAAGTGAGGAAGGTCATGGTTGAAAATCATGTTGAATATGAGTAACGGAACAAGTATCGGAGTTTAAAAATTTAAGATTTCATGTTGTGATGAAAAAAGAACGGATGATGCAGAATGTAGTAGACCAGTTATTAAATGGTTGAAAGGTGGCTGGTGCAATTAATCTTGGTAAAAGAGAGGGACTTGCTGGAGTGCGCTATGGTTTCTTCATGAGGGATGTTTGTACCGGTCGTTAATGCATGGGTATGTCAACTAGCTTGTTGAATAAGAGGGAGAAATTCTAACATGCAGTCTGTTCAGATGAATAATCTTATGGCGTGTTAGGTGTGAGAAATGACAAAATGAATGAGCATGTTAGAAGCTGTGTGGTGTGAGAGATATCAAATGAGAGTATATTAAAGAGGTTTGGTTAATAGTGGAAAAGATTGATGATGGTTGGGTTAAGTGGATGTATAGAGTGAGTGTGCTGAGAATCGACCCGCTTGGATACGCACTTAAGGAAAAATGGATTGAGATACGTAAGGAGTGTTTGAAAGGAAAAGATTGTGAATTTGGTTTAAGTGGAAGAATGGTGCAATAGTAAGGAATGAATGGTTGAGGTTTCATGAGGGAGGAATATTCGTGGACCTGTGCCCATGAGACTTACCCTACATGAAGAGAACCCAACTCTAGGTCCTGTCGTAGTGTGTGAAACCTAGGTGGATTTCTGTCGGTTGAACGGACTCGCACTAAGGGTCCCATGGAGTCATTTCTATAAATTCTTCGGTTCCGGTATATATTGCGCAAGTCGTACACCATCTGGGGACAGGTTGGGAAGGATAAAGAGAAGAACAATGAAAATAGCTATATACTATTTCCGTCATATGTTCAATTTCACTCATGCAAAATGGTTTAAAAATATAAATAGCCCATTTCATTGTAATATAACATATTATCGAAAACTAAATTTCATCATTTGAAATTTTTTGGTTAAAATTTCATTTCAAACTTTCATAGAAGTTTTACGAAAATCGTCGGTGGTCGTTTTTTATAACTTCTTTTCATAGACAATTCTTATCAATATTAAATTTAAAGGCCAATTTTTTAAATATTTCTTTTAAAGCAATAATTTTCGCCTTCAAAGTATAAGTATATATATATATATATATATATATATATAT
>JABUQX010018786.1:22500-25000 GCA_015478945.1 Trachelipus rathkii
TATTAGTAAACCTGGCCTCATCCGTCCACAAAATGGAGTGCCCGTCAATTTATTGTACAACATGGAACACATTTGGACTACGAACTAAAACCAACGTCCGGATCGGCCGGGATGAAGACCGTGCACAATGTGTGCTCTGTAATGAAAAATGTTGTACATATGTAGAATGCACCGTACCGTTCCTGTCTGCCGTAAGTAGGTTGTTGGGTGTTCCGTAGTTATACAATAGAAAGTAAAACTCCATGTCAAGGGTACGGGCGGGAGGTTGACTTGGGTGGCGAGATGGTGAGTTGGTCGAACCTTATTCTTGAAAACCTGTGTACATTCTGTACATTATAGTGGAATGCGGTTCCAAACGATCTGGATATCTCCGTCTATACACCCTCCGTAGCTCTGTGGGCATTCTTGTCTTCAAGAATAAACGCCTCAACCATATCCGTCAGTTCCTGGGTTGTATACATATTATTAGGCATAGTGTTATCGGATGTTACAATTAAATAGCTGTTGTACGATTATACTGGAAAACCGATCCCCAACAGAGTAGTGTGTCATATTAACTTCGAAATTCATAATTTAGTAGTTATGTCTATTAACTTCGAATTAAAATTTGAGTTAGCTGACATAGTACTGCAGGTGGGCACCCGCTCATTAGGGTAGTCGCTAGCGCACCTCCGCACCTCGAGAAAACGTAGTCCGCTAGCGCCCCTCCGCACTTATTCAGACCATCAAACCTCCGCTATCGCAAGTCCGCACGTCCGCACGTCTCCCGCTAATAATGTGCGACTTCACAAAGATTTTAATATTAAATACTAATAGTATTATCATACAAAAATTTATTTATAATATTAATATGAAAAATGAATGAATATTTAAAAAACTCCAAGATTTCACTCCCTCCCTTAAGTCGTCTCGAAGGACAGAGATCCATATTACCTTTTCAAAAAGATTAGGTGCTCAAAATTAAAAAAGCGGTTAAGGCTGACCTCTTTGCCCTCAAAAGTATCCCCAAGCAATACTAAATATTCGCTTTATAGCAGCAGAATAAGGGAGAGGTGTATATATTTATGAACATAGTTCAACAATTCCTGCCTATCTGAAAGGGAAAGATGTGCCTTGGTGAGAGGAGGCGGTGTTAGTTCAATCCAGCAGTCCATTGCTAATTTAAGGACCTCACCTAAATCATTCGCTCCCTTCTGAAATATTTTGACCACCTGTCCACCATAAAAGGCTTTCGCCAAGACTTTGGTAGAATCATTTGAAAGCCTGACTCTGCAAGATCGATGCTAATTGCCTGACGTACCAGCTCGGTACTATATATAGTATATTATATTTATTATATAATTTATATATATATATTATCTATATATATATAATATATATATATATATATATATATAAATATTTATATATAATATATATATATATATATAATATATAATATATATATATATAATATGATAGTATAATATATATATATATATAGTAATTGATATGAATATATATATAATATATATATATATATATATATCTATATATATATAAATATATATATATATATATATATATATATTATATATATAATATATATATATATTATATTATATATAGTAATATATATATATAATATATATATTATATAGTATTTTAATCAGTTCTGTGTAAAACCCAAATATATATATATAAATATATTATATATATAATTTATATATATATAATATATATATATAATATATATTATATATCTATATATATTATATCATATATCTTACTTCCTTACTTCCTCTCCAGGAAGGATTCTTCATCCTGTAAGCCGCGCAAGCATCTTTCTCGCAGACGTCCCTCTCCTGCACTGTTCCTCTTCTCTTCAGCGCTCTCTATTGTAGCTGAGCATCTTTCCAGAGAGTTCTCCACCGATTCCGCCCATCTCTTCGGTCTTCCCCTTGGTCCTGCCCTCTGGTGTCCATTCCATCTTCTTTTCGGCATTACTCGTCCTGCTCCATCCCTCAAGATTCCCCACCAATCTCAATCTCTCCCACTCCATCTTCAGTGTAATCTCTTCACTCTATACTTCCTATAACTTCATTCCCTTATTCTGTCTCTCTACTTTTCCAGATCATAGTTCTTATATCCTCATCTCCGCGTTGTATTCACCTCCTCCTTCTCGTTGTGTCCAGTCGCTCCGTACAGCAGTGCTCGGAGTCAGTATGCTGTTAAAACTCACTTTTTTAACCTCTATTCCGGTTCTGTCTTTCATCATGGGTCTACGCGCTTTAAAACTAATCCATACTTTTCCATCTTCGCGTAATCTCTTTTCCACTTCCTCCCTTCGTTAAACATCCTCCGCGATAGTGCAGTATTTTACCGGCCCTCAACCTCCTCCTCTTCACCATCTTTTCAATCCCCTCCTCATTTCTCCGGTTACTGTTAATTATCTTCTGTCTTTGTATGTTCATCTTCGAGCCTGCTTATTTCCAACTCCTCCGCAACCAATCGTCCTCAC
>JABUQX010018786.1:30000-32500 GCA_015478945.1 Trachelipus rathkii
TATATAATATAATATATATATAATATAAATATATATTATATATAGTATAATTATTATATTATATATAATATTATATATAAATTTTAAATAATATAAAATAATATATATATATATAATAATATTATATAATTACGTCAACACGGTTTAAATTTTTCTACTGCTTGCAAAAAGTTTTCAAATCGTTAATCTTTGAAATTAGTCAGGAGCATAAATTTTTTTTGTTTACAAAGAAATATCAATTTACATGTTCAAAATGAGTAAATTTCTCACCTTTAGTTAAACTGAAATTAGAATATCGATTAATATAAACCGTTTTCTTTCTACTCTTTACTTGTAAAGATTGCAAAAACAGGCTCATTAAGGACTTCATACACCTATAATATTATATTAAATATAAAATAATCATATAATTAGTGGATTAGATCATCTTGTCCACAGTAATGTATGTTTAAAACTGAGCAAAGTAAATTATTTCAGTATTTAGGCATCTTGTCAAATGAAGCTAGTTTTATTTACAATATTCGCCAAATAAGCAAGCTTTCAAACACTAAACAAACACACGAACATTTATATATATATATATATATATTACAAATATATATATATATATATATATATAGTATATATTATATATATATAATAGTATATATAATATATAATATATATAGATATATATATATATATATATATTAGTATCCACATATTCTGTAATCATACCAGTGGACGTGCAATATAAAGCATTACGCAAAACCCACGTCACATAAATGACGTCACTGCATTTCATTTCGGCTATAAACTACATACGACGAAGCGCCGTTTAAAATATACATCAAATGGCCATATATATATTATTATATATATATATATATATATATATTATATATATATATTATATATATGTATATATATAATATATATATATATGATATATATATATATATCTATATATGTATATATATAAGTAATATAATATATATATATGTTGTTCTATATTTGAATCGGTTCATATTTTCTGAAAAAATTTCTAAACAGTTCAAAAAATTCTAAGTTCAGAAAAGTTAAGCTAAGTTAAGTTTTTAGAAAATTCTTTAGTGCAAGCTTCTGGCATAATTCAGAAGCTTGCCACTATAGAATTTTCTTAAAAAACTTACTTAACTTAACTTTTCTAACTTAGAAATTTGTTTGAACTTAGAAAATTTTTTCAAAAAATATGAACTGATTCAAATAAAGAACTTTTATATTATATTATATTATAACTATATTATATATATATATATATACTATATAATAATATAATATATATATCTATATATCAATATATTATATATATTATATTAATATATTATATGTATTATATATTATATATATATAATATATATATATATAATATATATTTATATAAATATATTATTATTATATTATTATAATATATTATATATATAATATAGATATATATAATTATATAATATATATATTATATGATATTAATATTTAAATATATATATATACATAATAAATATATATTATATAATATTTGATATTATATTATTATAATAGTATTATAATATATAGTATATAATATATACCTATATATTAAAATAATATATATATATATATTATTATATATATTATATAGTAGTATATATATATATATTATAAGTATATATATATTAATATTTATTATATAATATAATATATATATATATATATAATAATATATATATATATATATATATATATTATTATATATAATTATATATATCATAATATATATTATATATTATATATATATTAATAAATAATTATATATATATTATAATTATAAGTATATAATATATATATATCTATATATATGTATTATATTATATATATATATATTATTATATAATAATATTATATATATATATATATATCTATATATAGTTAGCTGGGTTGAATTTTGGTGGGATAACCAAACATTGTCAAATTGGTGCTCCTTGGCTTCCTTGTAGTGGGACAAAAAATCATTTTGCATTTACTCAATGTCTAGCGGGCCCAACTTTAGTTTTTTTAAAAGGGTTTTGACATCGTTTTTTACTATTTTTAAGTTATGAATTTTAAATGCTTTTTATACTAATTGAGAGCTATTTCTGTCTTATTTCAGATCCAGACTATTCGACGTTTGAGATAAGTCCTGTGGGTGCAGTGTTTATTACTATTATTGCAAGACGTATCATGGCATTTGCAACAAGGCATAAAGACAGGCATGCAATATTCGGTTATCACAAACACTTGTCGAAAATCAGCTACTACTGGCTTAGGTATTGTTTTTAGAAGCCTTAACAAGTTCCAGTCAGTAGTCTCCAACAAGATTGCTAGTGTTTACTTCATCTAGCAAAATTTAGTAGCAGCAGAAGTTAAAGGCATATACAGATAATATATAATATTATATATATTTATATAGTATATATAGTATATATAATATATATATTATAATAATATATATATATAATAAATATAT
>JABUQX010018787.1:0-40000 GCA_015478945.1 Trachelipus rathkii
ACAACAGCACAGTTCACCTCACTATACGACGGGTCGCACAAAAATGGAACGCTTCCTAACGATATGTCGTTCTCATGAGCACTCAAGGAAAGTATTGTTCACGATAAAAATAAAAAAGAATTAAAAAAAACTACTAAATCTAAGTTAGGTATTTATTTCACTTCATATATAATAAAATGACATTAAGAGAAAATAAATATAATAATATAATATATAATATAATATAATAATTAAATATAATATATAATATAAAAAATAATATAAATAAATATAATATAGAATAAATATATATAAGTATATATATATAATAGTATATATATATATATAAATATGATATATATATAATATAATAAATAATAAATACATACTATTCTACATAATACTTAATAAATAATTTAATACTGGAACCTATAAATACGCACTACTCCGAATAAATATACCTATAATAGTAACTATCTTATATATAATATATTAGAATATAAATAAAATAACTATATAAAATAAAATATAGATATAGCCTATACATATAGATGACAGTGAGCGAAGAGGCCACTACTTAAAACCACGCTAGAGTACAATAAACTAAGGCATAAATCCCCATATAGGGCGGCAAGCAATATGAGAGGGCGACCCTAGGGATGCGATGGGACTAGAACACAACACTCACAGAAAAAAAATATAAAACTTAATATATATATAATAATATTAATATAATATTAGTAATATTAATAATATAAAATATATATAATAATATAATATAAATGGGAAGAGCAGACCTAACAGTCCAGTAGAAAATAGCGCTACTGACAACTCACCACACATCACTCACATACCGTCATACTACGCTCAAGCTCATACGCCAGCGAGTAACTCAGAGTACAGAGAAAAGCATAACTATCACTACAGATCCACACGTAACATACACCATGACGTGATGCTAAATACCTCACTAGATATGTCACAATAGGTTACAGACACATATATACAGGGCAACGGCGATACCTACTCTCAATTACTAATCTAGCGCGAACACTAAGACCGCACACGCAGACAAACGATCGAAGATAAGTAGTAACCGCGCGGAACACGGGGCCCCATCGAGACTTTACAGATCACAGGGAACCTACGGCAGACAACACAATAAGAATGACAACATGCTACAGAACTACACTCACCGAGCCGCGAGCGAAAGATATCGGTCACGATGGCCGATGGAGTCATGCGCTACCCTGGAACACTAAAGGTTGAAAACGCACTGAACCCCGCTCAAGGTCAATAGCATTCAACCAAGCATAGTAGAATGAATGCGGACATTCCTCCTTTACGGCTCTTGGCAATTACTGGATATCCACTCATACGGACACCTTCGTTGCGGAGGAGAACTAAGCAATCTGACACCCCATGACACCCCTCTCAAGTCCCCCTATCAACGTTATAAAAACCCATCCCCCCCCCCCCCCTAAGCTACCCTCTCCTCCCACTTCTCTCCTAAATAATGGATAGTATAAAAAATATATAACTCACTATATAAGCTATCTGTTACACATCATATTTACTCACTTAAATAATAAGTAACAGTAAATATAAATACTATAACTAGTAATCACCACTAAGTATACATATATAGTATATAATACTCAATCCATTATAACAGGTATAATTACGTAAGAACAACGCCTATAAAAATAGTATTCATCCAAGCAATGTCTGTACAATACGATAGTTAATCTGAGAAATTTAAGTACCCGGATATTATAGATGGAAGTACTAAATTGCGCAGAGAATAATTGTCGTTGAAAGAGTAGACAGAACAGAAATGTAATAGGTATAGATATACATAAGATGAATAATATGGAGGGAGGAGGGATATAAGAGCATTCAAATAATTTAACGAGTACTTTCAGGGAATTATCCGAACGTAACAAATAGCTTCGTGATATCACAATATAAATCGATTGAAATTGTTTTTTGTATTAACACATGTAAGTTATCAAATACCTGGCCTGGCGGTTTAATATGGTTGGCAACGACAAACGACACCTAGTAAATATATGTAAAGCATTTTCATTTACACGGTTGATAGTAATCATAGGAAATAGAAAACATATAGGGGAACAAACCAAACCCACAACAACCAAAAAAACTAGAGAGCAGAGATGGGGCCTGGAAAGTAACGAGGGTGGCAGGAGTAAGGGTCGCAAGTTTACAAGGTTTTGCGCATCCTGCCAGAAAACTAGGATATATATACCACTCTCACTATCACTCTCACTCTCACGAAATGAAGAATCATTTGAAAAATATATAAAAATATATATATTATAATAATAATATACTATTACTACTAATAACTATAACTACTATAACTAATAATTAGATATTATATATTAATATACTAATATCCAATGATATATAATAAATATATAAACCTATATATACATATACCTATATATTATAAAACTATATAATACTATATATAGGTTAAATTAATACTTAATAAGGCACATTATCACCTATTAAAAAAGGAGATCCTATACTAAAAACAATATCCGATATCCCGAAAATTATCGCTAAACCAGCTATCGACATACTAACCACGGATAACTACCCGTGATTCGTATTTAAACTTAACAAACTCCACCATAGAAAACGAAGAGAAACAGGATTGCCACATGAGTTGCTTCTTACTATAATCCAATAGACTTTATAATTTTTAATATGTTGATTTCGATTTTATAGAATATTTTTTTTGTTTTAATTTTAAACTTCTTCCATATATATTAGGCGGCTCGAGCCGACGGAGGAACAGAGGAGGGAGGACGAAGAGTTCCACCCCGTACGTCCATCCCCCACGCCTACAGAAAGAGACGCGCAGGAGACCCTGACTCTAATTGGAACTATCTTTGCAAATGGATTTCGGCATCATTTTTTTATCAACTTTAAGAGTGTCAAAAAAAAAAAACCAAAAACAAACTTTTATTTGTCAACCTCCTCACGCCAATTGACCCTCCAACGTAGAAATAAATCGAAAAAAAAAAATCGAATTACTATCGCTTCCAGTTCGAATAAATATATCGGTTAAAACCATCCTTTTGAAAAGGACGAAAAGTTCCTAGTATATATAATATATATATTATATATTATATATATATATATATAAATATATATAATATATAATATAGTAATTAAATAATATAAATATTTATTTCTTCTCATAGGAAATCATATAATATATTATATTACTTGATGTACATATGTACACATATGTAACTATATTTAGGCGAATAATATATATATAAAATATATATATAATATATAATAATATATATATATATAAATATATATAAAAATAAGATATAAAATTATCATAATATAATTAATATATATATATAATAAATATTAAGTTATTATAATAAGTAATGAATAATATAAAAAATAAATATATATTATTTAATATGAGTAATAATAGTAATATAATATATAACTATATCATATAAGAAATTAAATATAATCTTTAAGTTTTATTATAATTTTATATAGTATATATTAGATATAAATATAATATAATAATATACTCACCTAATATAATAATATATATATATAATAATTATATATACATATATGAAATATATATATAGGAGCTTAGAGATAAGAGTTTGAGGAAAGGAAATGTTATGAAATCCCGAACTCAAATTTGATATTCAAACAATTGAATATCGCGTATCATTAGGGAAACTAAGAAGGTAAATTATATTTCTTTTCTGATTCAAATAAGGAGAAAAACAAGAATATTAAAAAGAAATATGCAAATGAGAATACAGAAAGAATAAATTTTGAAAAAAAATTTGAAGGACGAGTACCAAAAAACACTACACAGCTCACACACAACACAACACACAATAATATATTAATATATATAGTATATAATATAACCGTAATAACTAATACACAGCATAATAGAAAATCGAAAATATCTTTATTCAACTTACAGTATAATAGACATATTTTTATATATATATAATAATATAATAATAATAATATAATATATAAATACTTTATCTTCGATTTATTTTTTTAATGATATTCCACGCATAATAAAATGAGTAGCCAAACAACCATAAAACTATGAAACACCTCAACAAGACCCTTCCCAAATACGTTTTTATATAGGGAACATCCAAAACAAATTCATCTACAACCCATCCAACTAAACTATTACATAATTTCACATCAGTCTTAAATTATACTATCCTTTAATGCAAGCAGAAATGACGATACAATCTGGTAAACGCACAATCGAGCGACACACCTAGCATGCTCATACATACATGAAAAACACAACAAATAAGCACATTAACTAACAAAACATATCAAACATATTTTACTTAATAGCATAGACTTAACTATAACTTAACTTAACTACACAACTAAATAACTCTAAGCTCTAACCTTAAACGAAAACTCAAAAAAGCTCCAAAACAAAAAACCTCAAAACCTAACGATCAAATCCTAATCGACGTAACAATATCCAAAAAATGGGTGTCATGCTAACCTTACTATAAAATTGCATAAATTAACGCTAACAGAAGATTTAACTCCACAAAAAAAAATAATAACATATAACCTAGCTAAACAATGAAAAAAAAAAGTAACGCTCCCTACATTATCTCGTCATACTCACTTGCCCTCTGTTCTCTCTCTCTCTCTACTATATCAATAATCAATATATCACTCACTACTCATATACATACTACTCATTACTACACTCCACTATACTATATTATATCTATAATAGTATATAAATATTATGAGTAGTATAATTCAATAACTATCAAAGTATACCAAAATATACGACCCGGCTACAAGCACCACAATTAAGATAGCCTAGTATATATGGATATATATAGATATACATATAAACATATACATAAGCAAGTGGTTGTGAAATTAACGAAAAAATATGCCGACGATGACGATGATAATTACTATATTATAGATTTTAAACAAAATTGTTGATTAAGGAATTTAATAATAAAAAGTTTTCGAACTTCACCAACACAAATACAGATATTAAATGCTAATTTAAAAATGTTTATTTGATATACGGTTTATTTAGAAGTTATTCATAACATATAATATACGATCTTATCCAACCAATTAAAAGGCCACTAAATAAGCCTGAGAAAAGCGATTAGACAAACATAATATATATAATATAGTTAATAATAATAACTATATATAATTTTATATAATATAGTATATATAATAGTATATAATATATAGTATTATATACAACATATAACTAGTATCATATATAGCCCGCTATATATATATAAACACATATACTAGTAATATACAGAATAACCACAGTATGAATAATATATATACTAACTATATATATATATAATATATAATATATAATATAATATATATAATATAGATAATGAAATATAATGTGATAACCGTCTCTGTAGCGAGTGAGACAAGTGTAACACAACAAAATTTCATTCTCCAAAAATCAATTTCGTACGTTTCTCACCAATAACCGCTCATTGAGCAAGTTAACTCAACTAGCATGTATAAAACATGATTAAAAATCCGAGGGAGAGCAATTAGCGTTTTGATTGGTAGCGAAAAGAAAAAAATATAAATATAATGGGACCCCCCAAAGAGCATTACTCTATAGGAGAAACAACACTAAACAAAACAGAAACCAAAAAACAAAAAAACCCAAAAAATCCGAACCACAAGAGAGAAAAATGAGTGCCAAATAATACACTATTTTCAGGATCTACGATAGTAAGCCTATCTCTCTACTTCAAAAGAATAACTCACAACAGTATTACTCAAATAATACTATGATCATATCACAAGCCATAACTGAAATTAAAAAATATCAAAATAAAATTTATTAAAAAACTATAAAAAACTACAGACACTAAAAACATGACTATATATGAGGAAAAAAATTAAGATTGATGGAGAGATAATAATAAAGCATAGAGGTCCTACACAATATAAAATAAAGTAACAATACGCACATTTTTTTCACATACATACATAGCAATAACAAAAAAACAAAAAAAAAAAAAATTAACCACTCCAAAAAAAAAGAAAGAAAACACCTTATATTTTAGAATCGCATAGCCCACAAAATGACCCACCCAGAGATAGACAGGGGCAACACGAAAGCGATCTGTTCAACACCAATGAAGAGGAGACCAAATGTCCAGTCGTTTCTCCCATCAAGACACTAGATGGACTAACGGATTGTCATTTCAAATTTAGCAAGGAACACCCGGAATAACTACCTCTATTAGATAACTGTTGACCATGAAAAATTGAGAGCAAGAATCATCCCAACCTAAGTACGACTTTAGACAATACGCAACAGAAATACCCTGTACCTTGTACCACAATTTTACGGACAGAAAGTCTATAGCAAACAAATCTAAGACACCAAAAGAGTAGTCCCTTGTTAAATGATCATAAGGCCCTCAATAAAGAGAGTATTATGTTATTATTCAGATACACTTTAAATGCCAACATCCTTAATAGAGCTCAAAAAAGAAAGGATCATATAATCAGAATTTCATAGATCCTCCAAGTTATACCACCAAGTACAAACCAACGAAAATAATTAAAGAGCGTCATAAAGAAAAATTTTAAAAAAGTTATTATCGCGCCACAAATTATAAAATAGATCACAAAATCTATTTTGAAAAGCTAGAGAGGTTCAGCGAAGAGCGTAAACAAAGGAGTGAAGACGTAAAAGAAGTCATAATGCACCGGAATGGGTCTTACATCAAAAAATGATTTGAAGATGCAGGGACTAAAGGTAAGACCGAATGGGTTGAATTAGAAAAGGGATAACCTAAAAGACCTCACCTTACTAAGCAAATGAGTAAAAAATATCAAAACTCCGACCACCAATAATGTTACTCCCCCTCGTTCAAACATATTTCATTGCTGTGTTAAAAGAAGAAATTTTAGAATTTAATTATATTAAAATTGTGGTGTAAAACATAAGATTACCATAAATGTAGGACTCCCAATGTTATTGAGATATTGAAGGCAAAAGATTGATCAATTATATTTCAAGAATAGTCCTTGACTCTTTATTCTACAAAACGAGACAAGCGCTTTGCATATGCCAATCAATTCACTAAAATATTCCATTTCACGGATGAATTAAAAATGTCATATAATTAATCTCCCATAACCTATAAAATCTTATATCAGCTCAAAGTATACCTACGATATTTTTATTCATATAATCCATCAAAGTCATATCAGATTGGATTAGGTAAGTTTCTTCTGGACGAATAATTACTTAATATATGTTATTGTGAATTTATGATAAATCATATAATAAACATAAATCATTGATTAGTATAGAGTAACTCGTTATTTTAATAATTTTCTAAAATTTTTATAGTACAATCATAATGTACACTTGCATACATACATAAAACTAGTATAAACACTATATTACTAAATTGTAGTGCTTTTCACAATATTTAAACCAAACTATATTAACCCTTCTTGTAGTCACAATATTTATAAATGCCCCAATACACTAACATATATATACTATATATATATATATATATATATATATATATATATATATATTATATATATATATATATATATATATATATATATATATATACTATATATCTCTATATATATATATATATATATATATATATATTATATATACTATATATAGTATATACTATGCCCAAACTAAAGAAGTTACCCCGCATGATATCTCGGAAACTAACACTATGAGGTACACATACATTACGAGTGATAACTCATGATGTTTCTTAGTCCCTAAGAATTGGAAGAAAAGAACACAATAATTTATCTTTTCTGGCACACTTTTAATCCTTTTTTTTTTTAATCCACATCTTCAAAACTACGATAGCCGTACGAATGCACAAAGCCTATAATAACATATATGGATACCACCTCGTATAAAATTCTTTTAGGAGGCTGAGCCCACGGTGGGACAGAGGGGGGCCTGACACGTCTCTATTTCGCCCTTATCATTTCACTACTAACCGTAAGGGGAGTCAGGGTCCGGAGGAACCCCGCGACACCTAAATATCTCATAATACCAAAGAGCGGGGGTTCCGTAAGACCCTCCCGGTAGGGGGTGGTACAAAATAAGTCCTACCTACCGTTCGTACCCCTCCAGGAGGTCACCGAGTAGACCTTCTACCCGTACATTTTGGCAGTATCTTTTGCGGAATTTTATCCTCTGGGTATCTTCTTCTTTAGTTTACAAAAAAAAAAAAATCTTATTTTAAATTACATATTTCTACGTATCTGATCTCTAAAATTAATGTTATTAGGTTTTCTTGTACGTAATGCTCAGTAGTTTTGGAGATATAAAAAATAATAAAAAAAAATACAAAGTAATTACATATTATTCTTTTTTTTTTCGCTAGATTACGTTATCCATTCTAATTTCATTCATAACTATATCTTTCTAACGCTGATTATCCATAAATATTGTTATCCTTTGTTTTTTTTCGTATACGTAATTCTGACTAGTGTATTTATTTCAAGAATATCTCATGCTAGGTATACTTCTTTAGTTTCACCTATTATATATCTATATCTATATATATATTATCTCTATCTATCTCATATATAGTATTATTAATAATATATATATATATTATTAATTAATATACATTATTAATATATATATTATTTTATATAATATATATATATATTACTATATATAAGTTATATATTATATATTCTTCTATATATAACTATATATATATATATATATATAGTATATATATATAATATATATTAATTTATTATATTAAATTATTTATTAATATATATTTATTATTATATATTATATGATTATATATATATTATATATTATAATATATATACTATATATATATTATTATTATATTAAATATATATTACATATTTATAATTAATATATATAATTATAGTTTATATATTTATAGATGAATATCTTATTCTATATATATGTAATGAGCTATATACTAGTTACTACTACTCGGTATATATATAGTAATTTTATATATACAGAGCCCTTAAACACTGAATAGAAGGGCTCTTTTCTTTCAATAGTTGCTGCTTGTCATAATAATATTTATATATATGTGAGCTCTACTTTCAAATACTAACATTTGTCACATACATTATCTTTAACTTCTATTGCTTTTCGTCGTGCTATTCTCGCTAGAGACGCTGACTCTTCAGGCAATAGACTTGATCACCTATCATTATCAAGTCTACTAAAAGTCCCTCCGCGCAATATCTTATTACCTAATAATTTCATCTCGTATTCTTCGCAACACAAAAAAAAAACTTTTTTCCTTAGAAAATGCAATATTCTTTTTGGTTCGTCATCCTCACACTCTTTTTGGCAATTTGCAAAGCATGTCAATTTTAACTTTGCTTCTTCCACTTTATTTCATCTAGTATCTTCTTTCGACCTCATAACTACTGCTATGCCTTTTGCTGAAGCTGAACTCTTCCCTTAAATCTTTGCCTCTAATTCAACTTTAGACGATTTCAGAGCTATTCTTACTCCTCCTCCCACTCCAACTCTTCTTTCTAAAGATATTATTTCTGCTCCTTCTAAGCATATAAAACGAACGGTTTTAATGGCATTCCATGGTATTCTCAAAATTTGTGCTTACCAGTTTTCACCCTGCTTTTGTAAACTATTCCTTCTGGCTATTTACCTCGACGTTCCATTCCTCCTGGAAATGTGCGCCTTCAGCCTGTATCAACGCTTCAAACTGGCAAAGTCTGGAACACACTTTCTTTATTTTATACATCCCACTTCATATGACAAAACATTTCAAATTTGGTTTATTGTTTTAAAGTTGGCTCTTGATTGGCCAAATATTGATTGAATTTCTCAACATTAGTGAATTGCATGTGAGACACTGAACTTTCGTATAATAGGAGATAAACTTTCTGTGCTGATTTAATTTTTATCTTGCTCCAATTAATAGCTGTAATGTTAAAAAAAAATAGAAAGTAATTTTTTCGAGAGCTAGTAAATGTTACATGGTATGAAAATTTGAACTTGATTCGAAATTTAATTTTCACTGCATGAATGTTGTGATATGAGGTGGGGCAGTGTTTGATTTGATGGCTCCATTTGAGTCTCTCTCTCTCTCCTCTCTCTCTCTCTCTTCTCTCCTCTCTACACTAATTCTTTCTTCTCAATCCATCTTCTCTCTCTATCTCATTCTTTCATTTGTCTCCCTCCCTGTCTTCTCGCTCTCCCTCCCTCCCCTTTTTTAAGCAGCCGTCTCTGATTCGTCATTTATTTTAGTTTACCTAATACTTACCATCAAAAAAATTTTTAAAGTTAAAGTTCCTAAAATAAATTTTAATAGTGCTAAATTTGGGAAAATTGCACATCCAAATCACCTTTTGTTTCCGTTTTTGTTCTCTGTGCCTACTCTACCCAAACCGTAGAATCTAACTTGCCTGAGTATTCCGGTGCCTGAGTCCCAACGCGACTTTACAAGGTGAACTGCAGTTCACGGTATCGGATAAACAAACGAGCTATGGGCCGAACTTGAGAGAATATATATATATACTATAATCATTCTCCTATCTATATCTTACTCTATATATATATATATTGATCTCTTATATGGGCTATTATTACTATATTAAATATATATATATCTATATATATATCTTATACTATAATATTAATTGCTATATATAATATTTATTATCATTATTATATTAACTTTATTATATTATATAATATCTATATATATATATATATCTCTATATAATATATAATATTTATACATATTTATTTAATTATATTATATTATATTTTATAATTATATATATCTCATATATATACTACACAAACTACAAATATTATATATATACTATGTTACAACTATATATTTAATCTTCTATCTATATATATATAATCATCATAATTAAATTATCATATATCCTATATATATATATCTTATTAATATTATATATATAATCATCTATATATATTTATATCATATATATTATCTATATATCATTATTATTATATCTCTATATATATATTAATATTAAATCATAGTGTGTCTACCTTACCACACTTTATCCTAACCTATACTTAAAAGGGGAACAGTAGAACCTAAACCTATACGGATTCACGTTGCAGCGTTGAACAGCAATGCAACCTAACCTATCGATGGAGTTCAGTTGCAGACAAGCGAAATCCCTAAGTTATCGAAAAGTCTGTGGCATATCTATTCTATATATATATCTATATACATATATTATATATATAGATATATAATTATATATATATATATATATAATATATATATCTTAGATTATGAAATCTTACGTCAAATATTCATCGAAATTACATTAGTTTTTACATAAATGACGTAAAACACTTGTTAATGATTCACCTATCAAATCGTATGTTACTAAAAAATTCATAAGAAAGTCATTTAAGTAAAACAAATTCTTGAATACATTTGTTTAAACAAATTTTATAATATATATATATTATATATTATATATCTATAGGCCTTATATATTAATTATTCACTACCCCTCTTATTATATACTTAGAGTGTTTCAAGAAGGCCCTTTTATGGTTCTCTTTACTCCCTATAATCCTTATTTTTATATATATATAATATATATCTATATATATATAATCATCTACTTATCATGATTTTCTATATAATTAATATATATATAATATATATATCTATTATTTTTTAATATATATTATCATATATATTAATATCTATTATTTATTAAATACTAATATTAAAATATATAATATATATATATTAATAATTAATATTATTATACTATATTACTATATAATTACTTCTATCTATATATTTTCTATATCTAATATTACTTAAACTCAAAATATATATTATATATATTAATACTATATATTATTAATAATCTCTATTATTACTATATATATATATATCATATAATAATCTAATTATAATAAATATATATCCTATCATATATATATATTTATCTATATATCATATATATCTCGGTCAGGCTCATATACTATATTCTACTATTATATATATTAATATTAACTATTAAATATCTATATATATATCTCTATTATCTTCACCAGATGTAGGTTAATAAACGCACAATTCCAGTAGCTACACCCATAGCCACATATATTTTAGTGAGTCACCTATATATATATTAATAGTTCGTTAGGATTTTCTGTCGATATATTTTACGTATTACGTATTTATCCTGAGGCCTAAGGAGTGCTTCCCCTCATTTCTGGCCACACACTAGTCCTATACATATCACTTACACTATACTCAATAATTCACTAGCCGTTCATACTACCATATCATAATAGACACTGAGTACCCTTATAATATAATATCTTACTATCTACAAACTACCTCCCCCCTCATCTCATCTCCCTATTATAGCCTTTATTAATACTGACTCCATATTAGTCTCTGGCTTTACTGACAATACTATACATTGACTTATATATATAATAACGGGAGTGGACACTAAGCATTTTTAAGACTGCATTAGATTTGGTAACTCCAAGCTATATCTCCGCGCCGGGAGACTCAAGTAGCGGTGGCTCAACTAAAAGTGACTTCGCTCAATTATGCTGGACACAGAGCGAAACGCACGAAAGGGGGATTTGACATATTGGAGAGAATCCCATCTACAACTCTTTTAATATATTATAATAATTATAAATATGGTATTATTCATAGACTCATCACTATATATATAAATCATGATCCTATTCACCTATATTTATCTATCATTAATACTACTACTAACCTACTTACTCATGTATATGAGTCGGTAATTATATAGCTAATATTACCTTACACACCCTAATCTTAAGCTATACTATTTATGCTGGAGTACACTTCATTCAACTAATATACCTATACTCACCTCCGCACTAATACTTTCTGAGCTCTACACCCTGGCAGTGTGTAGTGTGTGTGTTGGTGTGTTGTTGTGCTGGTCTGTGTGGTGTGCTGTGTGATGTGTGTGTGTGTGTGTGTTGTGGCAACGGTACGTTGTTCTATATATGCATCTGTGTAAGTAAACTTTCCCCTGGTGTGTGTGTGTGTGTGTGTGTAGTGGTGGTGTGGTGTGTGTGTGTTGTGTGTGTTGTGTGCAGATGGTAAGACTAATTAAGATTGCAACAATAGTTTTAAGCTTTAAAAAAAAAGTCCACCATTTATCACAGTCAGTAATCTTTTCGTTAATGTTTGGTGTTTTTTTTTTTCCTTTATAAGTTTTTTAAATATGGCTCCGATATCAATCCTGAATGAATTACCTATCCGTTTTCCATACATGCATTTCCGTCTCGGTTGTCTTTACATTGGAATGATAGTTTAAATCCCAAAGGGGAAGGACTATACCCTTAAAAAAAGTAATGGGTTTGCCCAGAATGCAACAAGGAAATGGAGTTAAAGGAAGGCAAGAAAACTGAAGATCCTCTGTCTTGGCAATGTTCTATAAAGGCCAACTAGCGTGTAGTGCTAGTGAGAGATTTGATCGATAGACTCCTACTGTGGAGAATCGGATAAGTTTATTTCTGAAGGATAAGACGAAAACCCTCCTATGTCATAACGTGGCAAAACTAGGTATTTTATATTCCTTAGTGTCATATATTTACGGTTGAATGTTATTACATGCAAAACACAAGCAACGCACCTACAAAAATAATTACAGATGTTGGTATTACAGATGAAACAGTACCCATGATATATAGGACGTGCAGGAAACTTTGCCGAGATATTTTATTAATGGGTCATATTAAGTTAGGGAGCAGAGCTATAGTTATTGCAGTTAGGAGATTTTTTTGGACTGACGAAATTTCAGAAACCTCCATTGAAACTCATTTACTTATAATGGTAGATACTGCCTCGTCCCCGATTGTTGGGTATATGCAAATTCTAACACCCGATAATAGAGATTCTGCCTCTCTCGTATCAATAATCGGAAGTATTGTAAAACCTCGGTCAGCTGTATTTTCAGACGACTTTATTAATTTGTCAAAAGCAAAATCGACATACAATTTTGATTTATTCAGCAATTATGTTTATACAAACAAAATTTTGAAGTCTTACATCGATTCCCACAAAGAGGTAATTGAGAAAATTCAAGAGCCTGGTTTGACCAATCCTCAAGATTTCCTTTACGAATCTATGTGGAGAGAGAGATTTCGTTCTCAGAGATGCAAAACTTTTATTAATCAGTTGAATAAATTGTATAAACCAAGACATTGAAAGTTTATTTGCAAAGTTTAAAATGTTTATTATTGAATATAAATTAGGGTTCGGAGTAAAAATAAAAGTATTTAGGTGATCTAGTACGTTTTAAAAAAAGGTAAACGTACGATATTACATTGTAAATATTTTGTAAGCTCACAAAACTTGATTCGTTGAATAAATGCTTGGTAAAACAAAGTTTAGGAAAGTATAGTTTTAATTTATAAAAACCAACAGACTAGGTTTCAAGTTTAGGATGCTAGAGTTTTTTTTTCATTTTTGAATATTGTTTTGTTTAACCAACAATTTTTTAGCAGAATAAGTTATCCAAATAAAAATAGAGTATATCTACATCATGACGTTTTCTTTACCTTTTTTTTTTAATCTTGTGAACACTGATAAAAAATCCAAAGAGGTACGCCCAAAAGTTGACTATAAAACTTTTTTGAATTATGAAAATGTTTCAAACTTTCTTAAAATTAAAATGTTTATCATAATTTCTTATAAATATTGATACTCTACTAATTTAATTACCTCATTATATTATTATACCCTAACTGTTAATATAAACTCTATATGCCATATATATAGGCCTTAATTACTAAATTACTACAGCCTATATATAACTGAGTATAGACTATAATATAGGTTGCCTACAAACCTATTCACTTAACTACTCTATTATCCACTCATAGTCTAATTTATTTCCTTACCATACCTATCTTACTATTATATATAGATAGTCCTCCTCACTCACTAATATAACTTATACTATATATACTATATACTATACTACTTATCTACTATCATACCTAGTATCACCTATACTATCCCTCATAGCTACTACCACCCTCACATGTGCATCAAAAAAACATAATAATATACCTATATATTATCGTTCTAATAAATATCTCTTAACAAAATAATACCGCAATATTAAATTTATTTTCTTAATGTGCTAATTATTACCAGAACCTAGGTGCGGACTAGCGGAGTTGCGGAGACGGTCCACCGCGAAGAGATTAGTGATCTTGCAACGTGCGGCATCAAAAAATGCTATTCCGCTCTTTTTCGGTTTGCCGCACCTTTGTTGAAAATATGAAACCTTTCAAAAAGTTAATTTTATTAAGAATGTTTATTGTTCATAATCGAGAACAAGAGCAGTTCTTTATTATATTTTAAGTTTGAACTAGGTATCTGGTTATGTCTGAGAACTTATCCTTTTGGTTTTTAGGGCTGCAAATTCCAATAAACTATCTCGAACCCCTCCTTAATGGTACCATAAATAATAACACATACATACATTTAAATTGGAGACCTTTTATTAGACTGAATGGATATTACGTCCCATCTATACAACTTTAATTAATTATATTATTACTATAATAACTAGGCCATATATTTTAATCAATTCTGTGTAAAACCCCTCAAATATATATTTCATAAACTATAGTATTACCTCCAGCTTACTTTATATATATATTATATATATATATAAATAATACAATGTCATATTTACTATTTATTATTACGTATATAGTATTACTATATATATAAGACTATACTTATAAAGGACTACCATCTACTATATATATATACATCTTTTATTATATATACATGATATCTCAAAAACCTGGCTAAATTATGTAAAAGTACCGGTTCGAGTTATAGTATATAATAGCATAAAGGGTTTGCAGCCAACCTTTTCTGTCCTCTTTACCGACTCCTCAAGTCAGTTTTTGATTTTTGTCTTTTAAATATATTTCTAGTCATACCCCGCTGATCCAACACAATTTCTAGTCGGTAGACGGCCATTGATCCAAAAATCATCATATAGGACCTTTTCTTTTTAACGACTCCGTCAGTTTTAAATTTTTTTTTTTTTTTTTTTTTTTTTTTTTTTAAATATATTGCTAGTTAATATGATACTAACAATGAATTTTAAGTGGTAACGGACATGCTTCAAACAAGTTGGAAAATATTTAAAATAATTTTTTAAAAACAGATTTCTTTATTATTCATAATGTACCTGATGTATCAACGGAGTATACGTGTTCTTCAAACTAACAAAGGAAATACCACACAAGGTTTATATACCGCATAAATGGAAGGAGTCGGGATCTCCTCGGCCTTCGCCAGGGACGACAGGGTAGGAACTATTTTCCCCCCAATCTGGACGAGGGTCCCTCCGGATAACGCCCCACTTCTTTGGTATTTGGGTGTCGCCGGGGGTTCCCTCCGCCCCTCCCTAGCCGGGGGTAGACAAAACAGCGCACTCCCCCCATCTGTCTCCCCCGCGTCGGTCTCGAGGCTCCCCTAAATTATAGACGGTAATCATATATATATCCTTATAATATCTATATGATATATCTATATATATATATATATATATATATATATATATATATATATATATAATATATATATACAATATTCAATTTTTGTTTAATATAATTAACGTTGATTTCAAATATGTAATCAGGTTTTCTGTATCGTCGACGGTTACTCTTTCGAGATATTATCATTTTTGAAAAAAATATTTAACATAAGAGTTAAGAAGAAAAAAAATAAAGAAAAGTGATTTCGAAGTTTGAGGCAGATTAAATCTGCAAGTTCAGTTTTAATTTACTTTTGTTGTTATCATATGATCCGTCAGCAATAAATTAAAAAACCCCAAAAAAAAACAAAAAAAATCAAAACTGACGGAGTCGTAAAACAGAATAGACCTATATATATATATATGATATACTCAATATATACATATATATTATATATATATATATACTTTTCGTACTAACATATTATTATGTGAGATAATTATAACATATATACCATATATATATAATTACTTCTCATTATATATATTTGTACTTATATTTATATATATATACTATATATTATAGAGAGTTATATATATATATATATATATATATACTTAATATATAGTACGTATATATATATATATATATAATAGTATTATATATATATATTATATATATATATATACTATATATATATAATATATATATATATGATACTTACATTTTTGTTTCAGCACAAATACGCACGCTATTCCTCAAATATGTAATGGTTTTTCTGTAAGCGTCATACGTTTTCGAGATATTTCATTGTTTGTGAAAACCTGTTTTCAATTTTATATTTTGATTTTTCAAAAATTAATTTAAATAATATTTCGGGAATCTTCTTTGGATAATCATACTCTCCGTGTACCATCTTTCGGAATTCCTTTGTGGAAAATCGGTATATAGCAATAAATAAAAAAAAAAAAAAAAAAAAAAAGATCGAATTGTTGGCGAAGTCGTAATAAGGGAATAGGACCTATATATACTATATATATATTATATATATATATATATCCCATATATTATATATATATATATATATAAAATATATATATATATATATATATCTATATAATTATATATATATATATATTTATATATATATATATAATATATTATATATATAATATATATATACTATATATATATATATATATATTATATATATATATTCTAATATTTTATATTATATATATTATAAGGATGCTTTGATACAATTTGACATACTACACTAGATATATACTATATATCTATTAGTCATATATAATGTGTAGTTACTCTAATATAGTATGGCGTGAGGTATACCTATTTATAGTTTAGCAATATATATAATTCAATAATCATGAGAGTAGTTGTGGACTTACGTAATACATATAGTTATACTACTATGACTCCCTCAACTTACTCTACTAAGCAATATTATTATACTAGTATTTACCCCTATCACTTGATGAGATATCATATACCTAATAGATTAGACATAGTACGTGAGGTGATCCTATAATCTCACTATATACAAGTATGAGTTAGAGTTATATATAACCATATTATAGAGGTGAGAGTGACCTCACTATAATTTATAGTAAGTATATAACCTCACTTATATATTAACTATACTCATCCTATATATCCTACTATATACCATACTATTATATATTTATATAATAGATACTACCTATACATAGTATATATTATAATTATATATATTTATATATATATATACTAGTATAATATTAAACTATATTAATATAATATAGTAGTATTTACTTACATAAATATACGTTTCGCTGCTTATATACCCACCTAGTGTACATATTAACTATATATATATACAATATATATATCTACTATTATTATGATCCTATAGAATAGTACACACTCGTGTTAGGTATTATATATATACATAATATCATACAGACTATATTAATAATACACTCCATATATATATATATGCTACTATATATATATATAATTTATGAGTCTATCCATATATTAATAACATAATTATATATATATATTATATACTATATCTGGTATAGGTGAGTATATAGTATATACTACTACGCATTATTATATATTATTATAAGGTATGGTACCGACTTTTCATAAATTAATATATATTATATAAATATATCTATATATATATTGATTATATATAATATATACCTTATATATAGCTATATATAATCATATATCTATATATATATATATATATAATATATATATATACTCAGATATATATATATTAGTATTATCAATTATTATATTATATATATATATATATAAGTAATATATAGTAATTATATAGTATATTATTATATATATATATCCATATATATATATATTTATAGGCACTTATCCTTTAATACCATTATAGTTATATAGTAGTATATATATATATATACTAACACGCTATATACTATATATTTACGCCCGGCGAGCTGATAACGTAGCGATTGAGCCAATCGACTCTACAGGCGTCGCTGAGGCTTCATTGGATTTCTACCTAAAGTCTTGGACGACATAGACCTTCTTAGGGGGTGCAGGGTGATCAAAATATTTCAGAAGGGAGGCAGAATGATTTAGGTGGGAGCCTTAAATTAGATAGGGCACTGCTGAAGCTGAACTAACACCACACTCCTCTCACCAATTAAAGGCATCACTATCCCTTGTCAGCAATAGGCCAGATATTGGTTGGAACTTGTTCATAGAAAAATATGAATCCACCTCTCCCGCTGATTGTCTGGAGAGCTGGTGTAGAGCGAATATTTTAGTATTGGGTCGGGCCCGATATTTTGAGGGCACAAGAGGTCAGCCCCTAACTGCTGTCACTTAATTTTCGAGCAGCCCAATAGTTTTGAAGAGGTGAATCATCCACTCTCATTGTCCTTGAAGAAGACATTGAGGAGGAAGAGGAATATCTTGGATTTTAGCTAAAATATTCATTGAAATTTATATTCATATAAATATTATAAATAATTTTACTTTGTAAATATTTTCACAAAACAATTTAGAATTTAATAATTAAAACCTTTTGTGAAGTCGCACATTATTCCACCAGCGAAACCGTGCGATTACGATGCTGAGGTTTTGATGGAGTCTGATATAGGTGCGGAGAAAGGCGCTTAGCTGACTTAACGTTTCTTCGAGGTGTCACGGAGGTGCGCTATGCAGGACTATCCCGAAATGTAGCAGGGGTGCCCACGCTCCCTGATAATATACTCATATTATTATATATATTATCATATATACTATTACTATTACTATATTATATATATATAATATATATATACTCATTTATTATATTCCCTTGTTTCTATTATCATTATTAATTATATTTTACTAGTATTTATATATATATATATATAAATACGGCTCTATGTCGTTTTATCTGCCTCCATGTATATAGTTGTCAAGTCAATTCTCCTTTTTTTAAATCTAGCGTAATCGATTATAAGTTGCTCCGTGCGCTCTTGGTTGCCAGATTGCGTGTTTTTTTAACAATGAAAAGTGAAATCCAAATTATAAATGAATGGAAAATTACTACTTTGAAAATTCAAGTAAGTAAACAGTGAGAGAGTTTAGTTGGGTCCTTAACAATAGATTTAATTTTTTTTTTTTTTTTTCCTTTTTATATATTTTTTCAGAATGGTTGTGAAGTGCTACTGCTTTATTCTACTATTGTTCCGCCACTGACCTGTCAAAATTTCTGTCTTATACGTACGGCTTTACTTCAGTTTTATGACAACGTGTTCTAATTATGTCAATCGATATGTTATAATTGTAAGGGTGGAGGCAGATAACCAGACATGATCACTTTTTATATGGCTGTATGTTATAGTTACATACATATCACCCAAGTTTGCATAATATCTTAGACTTTTATAAGAAACTTTGTTAGTGATTAAAAGTTTCTATAATATAGTTCGTTGAGACCAAAAAACTCATCGTGAGTTAACATTTGTTTTTTTTTTTTTTTTTTTTTTTTTTTTTTGCATTTATTTCAATCACCCTTCTGAAATATTACTACCAATTTTATTCCCCCAGCATCCCCAATCTATCGGGGCTCCAACCGACCAGGCGGACGAGAGGGGGACCCGCACTTCGTCGTCCCACTCCGGTGAGGCCGAGATAGCCACCGACTGCCCTTGCCATCTTCTGCGTTAACTCTATGGTATTCCTTTAGTTAAAGTAATACAAACTGTTAATCTGTCTGAGGATTGTATCCTTTGGATTAGCTAAAGAAATCAACATGAGGTAAACCCGAAAGATGGCAGGAGTGGTCTCCGTCCTCCAGGTGACGACGGGGGGAGTTCGTCCTCCCTCTGCCCCTCCCGCTCGGCTTCGAGCTCCCCTACAATGGGGAAAAATAATAATAAAATTTCTAAAATATTTCTGATGAATAATATCAAAAAAAAAAAAAAATAAATAACTATAAATTACGATGATTTTAGATTCAAACATCTATTTATGAAAACTCATATATCTCAATGGAGGGTACTTGCAAAGTCTATTATTATGTCAACTTCATAATATATATATATATATATAATATATATAAATATATATATATATTATATATAATATAATATTATATATATATATATATAATATATATTATATATAATATATATATAATATAATATATATATAATAGTATATTATATTTATATATTATATAAATATATATATATATATAGTACTATATATATAATATATATATATATAATATATATATATAATATATTATATATATATAATACTATATAATATATATATATATATATATATATATAGGTTACAGCTTCTGATGGAGGTATATTGGCAGATACGGACGAAATATCGATATTATTTTTTTCTCACGGATAATCGGGTTGTAAAATAATCCTTCGTCCCCACTGCCGTAAAGTAGGACTTAAAAAAACCTTTGTTCCAATCTTCCTCTCCATATATTAAATAGCCGTACTTCTTTCTCCACCGTGATTTTTTAAAAGTTTAAATTCGGTTTAGGACCCATAAAATTTAGGTTATGATAAGTTTTGTTAAGTATACTCGGAAAATCTGTCTATTTAACAAAACTTACCCTAACCTTACTTATTTTTAGAAAATAAAAATAATACAATATATGAAAACAAATCGAATTAAGGCGTTCTTTATATAATGTATCGTAATTTGTGGCACCACGAATAACGTTCTTTATAAATGTATCGTAATTGTGGCAATTTTTTATTAACAGCATGTGGCAAGTTGCTTCATATCCATATCAAAGCATCGATTACTTTTAAAAATATATATAAATTTTTTCGTTAAATATCGAATATCGATATGAAAGTAGTGAAACAAAGAGTTTGTGAATGGCGTAGTAGATATCGAATATCGTTGGACCTCTACCACCTTCTAACGGTCACCGGTACATTCTTACATGTATCGATCGTTTCACACGTTGGACCGAACCCATTCCTCTCTCTCTGTTGCTACAGCGGACTCTATAGCCAAGGCTTTCATGGCTCACTGGGTTTCGTGTTTCGGCGTTCCGCTCTCTGTTACAACCGACCAGGGTAGACAATTTGAATCTTCTCTTTGGAGAGATTTTTTGCGTCTCCTTGGTACTGAGAAGATCCGAACTACCAGTTTCCATCCCCAGGCTAACGGCCTCGTGGAAAGGCTACACCGCCAGCTCAAGGCTTCCCTTGCTCCCCAGCCCCTATCAGAGCGCTGGACTGAAGCTCTTCCCTTGGTAATGCTTGACATCCGCACGGCTATTAAGGAAGATCTTCAGTGATCTGCTGCTGAACTTGTTTATGGTTCACCTCTTCGTTTGCCTGGGGAGTTCTTCTCACAATCTTCTCCTTCTCCTCTCTCCGATCCACTCTCCTATCTCACCCGCTTGAGACGCAGTGCTCAGTCGTGGAGACCCACTCCCACCCGCCACCAAAAGGTGCACTCCTTCATTCCGAAGGATCTCTCCTCGTGTACTCACGTTTTCGTGAGGCATGATTCCCATCGTACCTCAATCCAACCTAAGTACGACCTCTTCCGGTTGTACTTAGGAAGAAGTTCTTCACGATACAACGTCTTTCCCGCACTGAGGTCGTTTCTATCGACCGGTTCAAGCCAGCTCATTTCGAGACAAAATCCCCTGATATTCAGGTTTCCGACTTATTCCCTCACACCGTTTCGGTTTCTCTTCCTCCACCACCTACTTCTTCTCCACCGCTATCTTTACCGTCTTCCTCTTCCACACCTCCTACCTCTACTCTTCTATCTACACCGCCTATTGCTACACCACACGTACCTCATATACAGAGCGATCCCTCTCCACCTCTTTTCCTATTACACGTCTCAGTACCCGCATACCTGTTCAAACGCTTTCTTCTTCATCTTCTTCGTTTTCTTTTACTGCCTCGCAACCCACTTCGAATTAGTGATGCGGGTAACATTCGCATCCGCACTTTATTAAAGATTAGCATCCGCGCTTTGTCCTGCGGATGTTGCGCTGATATTTATTGTCGAAATTTGATAAAGAATTTTGTTCGCTTCGTTTGTCATTGTGAATTGAATATTTTGAATTTTCTCGTGTATTATTAAATTCATTGAAAAAGAAATGGAGTCAGCTGTGTGGAAGTGTTTTGATCAGCTATCTAAGGAGAATGCTAAGGGTAAAATATGCTCTAAAAATTATTACAGAAAGGGGAGAGGTACCACATCGCTAAAGAATCATCTTAGGTCGATGCATTTACCTCTTGCTTTGTACACCAGTTCGTATTCCAAAGTTAATATTCTTACTAATGTGGAAAATGACATCATATCATCCTATTAAGCTATTGAAACCATTTGAAGAAATTACCAAAAAAAATCAGCGCCTCTACAGCTTCTGTCTCCGATGTAATACCATTAATCTCAACGCTAAGAAAGCATTTTGAATCATCATCAAATGAAAATGATGATGGTTTAAAAGAAGTGAAAGATGTATTAAAACTAGTGCTAGAAAAACGATTTGGTTCAGTGGAAATTAATGACCTCCATACTATTGCAACTTACTTAAATCCCCGTTAAAAAGGTAGTTTCTTTGTAACACAATATTAGAACAAGTTAAATCGCCATTTTGTGTTGCAGTTGAAAAACTTCCATCCGAACAGTCTATTAATTCGCCACCCATTAAATGGAAAAAAAAACGAAATTTATATAACCAACACCTTTTACAAGTAAATCAATAACATATTCGCTGAAGAATTTTAACAGTCCAGTAGTGAAGAAGAAGCACACGCATTAATTAACAAAAGATGTAGCGCAAATGATTAAAAACTATAACCAAGAAAAACAACTAGATACAAATGATGATCCTATCAGTTGGTGGAAAGTTAAGCAAAATGTTTACCCACGCTTGAGTACACTTGCAAGGAAATACTTGGTTTGTCCTCCAACTAGTATTTCAAGTGAGAGAGTATTTAACATAGGATGAAAAGAGAAATAGACTCTCAGCAGAAAAGGCAGAAAAATTGATGTTTCTCAAGCACAACCTTCCTATATTTGAATTTCATTACTAGGGCAAAAATTATATAGCTAATCCATTGTAAAATCTCTTTCATTAAGGGCGGAGGTTGGGGAAAGAAGTTGGCGGGGTGCATTTAAGTTGTGTCACCGTCTCGCACCCTGGTAACACAATTATGTTAATAGATTGTGGCTAAAACTCGAAAGATATTATATATATATATATATATATATATATATTATTATATATATATATATATATATATATATATATATATATATATATATATATATATATATATATAATATTATATATATATATATAATAATATATATATATATATATTAATATATATATATATATATATAATATTAAATATATGTATAAAAATATATATATATATATATATATATATATATATATATATATATATATATATATATATATATATATATAATATATATATATATATATATATATATATCAAACATCCGCATCCGCATCTGCGGATATTAAAATCAAACAGCATCCGCATCCACTTCCGCGGATGCTAAAAAATGATATCTGCTGCATCACTACTTCGAATGTATCGCCGCGGCCACAGATCCTTCTTCACAGGTCACGCTTCATTCTGACCTGGCTGCAACGGAGGTAGCATGTAGAACGCATAGTGGACGACAAGTTTGTTAGCCGATGAGTTATCTCGAGTGACCTACTTCTCGCCTCCTACGCTGGAGGGAGGTGCTGTAGCGATACCTGTGCGAAAACACTGTCACGCATAAATCGATCGATTGCAATTGCATCAGCATCATTTGCATTTTTCATTTGCAGTCGTTACGCTTGGATGTGTTGTCTTCAGTTCTGTATTTATGCAGAATTTCTCCTGTTTTACGTATCTAAGGATTGAAATTCCAGACTCATCCGAGTCATGGCCGATTTTCATCCGAGGCATATTGTTAATTGTTGGATGAAGAATGGAGATATAAAAGTTTTTAAGTATGATCATGTTTTACTACAAACCGCTACAGCCATTACAATATATATATATATATATAATATATATATATAATATAATATATATATATTTATATATATAATATAATATATATATAATATATATATATATATATATATATATTATATATATATATATATATGAAAAAAAATTATTCTAGCCTAACTAAATCAATTTCAAACAACTCTCACCTTTCTTATGTTTTCCAGCTCCACAAATACTTGTAGTTTAACCTCGCTGTTAATTAAATAAACGAAAAACAATATCTTTTTTCTTACTATTTACCGTTGATAAAATAATTAATGTCAAAGAAATTGAATATTTACAAAAGAAAATTCAGTGATCAAGTGAAAGTCTGAGGAAACAAGGAAAACTGCATAGCCTTCCGCCAAAGTGCACGCAGTACCCCTATGCTTTGCCCCAAAACTCTTTACCAGACTCATACAACCCTCCTTTTATATCGACTACAACACTATCACAACTCTGACCCCAAAGTACCTCTACGTTAATCCAAATGATATCCCACGGTAAACTTATAAATACATGAAAACTTTTATGACCAAATATACCAATAAAATATATTTAAAAGGCCAGTCCAGGAAAAACCTGCCAAGACAAGAAGAAAAATAAAATATTAGTAATAAAAATAAAAACAAATAAAGCAAAGTTTTTGTTCTGCGTGATCCATGACTCCTGACTGTTCAATGACATGGCAATGTGCAATGCAGGCAAAATAAGGCAAGCAGAATCTGAAAGGATAAACCGGGTGCAAGCGACATCCAAACATGCAAACTAAGAAAGAACAAAAAAACAATCATTTTTATATCTTTCTCTCCTCTCTCTCTCTTTCCCTTCCACATACTCTTTTATTCCCCTTACATCCACGCGACTTTTCGTTAACACATCTACAAGCTGGTGCTTCGTATCAACCCATTCAACTCTCGATATTCTCTTCTCTTCAAACATTATCCATTTTATCCAGGCCATATCATTTCTCATAAATTTGTTCTGAACTTGTGTAGCAGAATAAATCGCATTCTTTAAAGTCTTGCTATCAGTATACACCACTACCTCAAGTCTTTTACCACCATACAACTGATAACACAACTCTTCCACACTTACCCCTGAATTTGTACCTTCTTTAAACCCAATCTCCTCTGCTTTAATAGTTGACCTCGCAACCCTTTTCACACATTTAGATTTCCACGAAATTGGACACCTGTTCCCATTCTCATCCGTCAAAGCTACAATATAACCCACCTGTGGATTCACTCTATCTTCCATTCCATACGACGCATCAGTATAAACTTCCACCACAATCTTACCCAATATTCACTTCAACGTTAGGTCTAACTCGATCGTTCGGAAGCAGGAAAAACGACGTAACCCTCATATTTCACCTTCGTTCTCGGGGGCAGATACCCCCTAGATGCAACCTAGCGACTTGAAAACTCTCCTGTGATCAGTTTAACACACCAATAGAATATATACCAAGCTTCATAACGATACCTCAACTCCATCGAAAAAAACGGTCCGCTACGAACTCCTCCTAATACTACTTATATATATATATATATATATATATATACTATATATATATATATATATATATATATAATATATATAATATATAATATATATATATATATATATATATATATATATATATAAGTAATTGTTGATTTCCGGATAGTCAGACGAAATATCGATTTTTTTGATAATCGATTTTTTTACTATTTTTCCTCCCTATTAAGTGTTCTTTTAGGAAGCAAAACAGACGTTACCACGTATATATGTAAAGACCAAACCTCAAACGTTAAAAATATATGTGGCACCGTTGCATTCATAACACAAATTAAGTATACCGAAAACCATATCGAATCGTTAAAAAAAATCGATTGTCGTAAATAATTTCATCGTGTTTTTGATGTATTGACTGACTAACCGGAAATCAACTATTACCATATATATATATATATATATATATTATATATATATATATATATATATTAAATTATAGAATATATAGATATTATATATTTTTATATATATATATGTTATATATATATATATATATATATTTATTTATATATTAATATCAGATATATGTTTTATATGTAATATATATAATTATATATATATAAATATATATATATAATACAGATATATATAGCTATAGGTTTTATATATTATATATATATATATTAAAATAATATATATATATATATATATATATATATATATATATATATATATATATATATATATATATATATATATATATATATATATATATATTAAACTGCCAGAGGTATGACAATTGTACCTAATTTTTTTTCCTAGAAAATAAATCAGTCTCATAGACGACACCGTGATACTGATATTTTTATTAATGTTTTGTGTTTTTTGTTTTATATATAAAATGGATACGTATTATTCAGAAGTAGTACCTGCTCCAAATGATTCTGTTGGAGCTATTGAGTGGCTAATTGAAGAAGGTATATTAAAAAAAGAAATGGTTTGCCCTGAATGCAATATGAAGATGAAGTTAAAGGAAAGCAGGAAAATTGACGATCCCCTTTCCTGGCAATGCATAAACCAGCAGTGTAGTGCTAGTGAACGTTCCGCTGAAGTATCTTGCAGAATCGGAAGTCTTTTCGAAAGGAAACCTCCAATAAACTTAGCAAAATGGATAAATATTGTAAAAGGTTGGTGTTATGAAGAAACACAAGATAAAGTAATCATAGATGTTGGTATTAGAAATGAAACTGTACCCATGATATATAGAACGTGCAGGCAACTTTGTCGAGATATTTTACTAATGGGTCATATTAAGTTAGGAAGCAGATTTATTTTTTCTGAGGTCAAGAAACTTCTTTGGACTGACGAAGCTTCTGGAACCACATCTGAAACTTATTTACTTGTAATGGTAGATTTTGCTGTATCACCGGTTGTAGGGTATATGCGTATTCTAACACCCAAAAATAGAGATACTGCTTTTTATATCATATACCGTATTCTCAGCATTTTTTCCTAATATATATAGATACTGCTTCTCTCATATTAAATGGAAGGGTCTGGATATTTTCACTTCAGGCTGGGAGCCGAAATTATTTTATTGTCTAGCACGCGTATTTGGATATTCATACATTGCTCCCGGGCTGGACCCATTATTTCCGTTATCTTAAACAGGGTTTAGGATTATTTGCTCCGGGCTGAGCCCATTTTTTCTTAACTCCTAATAAAGGGATTTGATCCTTTTACATCTCGGGCTGAGCCCATTTTTCCTTCAATACTTCCAAAACGGTGTTGATTTTTGTATACCTACACCGAAGCTGATAAAATTATATAATTTTCACTTAATCATCTAAACAAGAGGGTGTGGTGTGAATTTTTGATGTAAAATTATGTTCCGCTGAGCCCATGATTTTCTACTGCTCCTAAAAAAGGGGTTTGCTTTTGCTCCGGGCATGGAGCCCATTTTATTTCATTTAAATATATTTACACAACAAATGAAACTTCCAAAAATAAAACAACACTGAAACAGCACTGAAAGCTTTGACCAATTTTTTCCCTTAAATTCTTAAAAAAAAGAGGTAATGATTTTTCCTACAACTCCCTTTCTGTGTAGTCTTAATTCTCTATTTTTGTCTATAATATCTTGAGTAAGACAATGACTTTTTAGAATTTTTTTGGTCCGGGAGATTGGTCACTCTAATTTTTTACATATATAATTATTAAAAAGGAGGTTTTGATTTTTGCTCCTTCAGAGTTGAGACCATTTTTCTTACTTAAAAAGGGTTTGATTCTTTGCTCCGGGCTGAGCCAATTTTCTTATTTACAAAGGGGTATGATTTTTGCCTCCAGATGCGGCCATTGTCCGTTTCATACTTAACACAAGGGTTTGATGTTTTTTGATTACAACGGTATGGCTACAGACCAAGTGTGTTTCATTAATCTTTCAGAATTCGGCTCTGGTGAGTTTTTGGGATCGTGACTATGGAGAGACTGGAAGAATTTCTTGCTTTAAATGTTAAATAAAGGGTTCGATCTTTTACCTCCGGGCCTGAGGCCCCAATTTTGTTCGATTTTTTCTGTATAAAATGGGTCATATTGAGATTTTAGTTATTTAGGCTCCGGGGCTGGGACATCCTTATTCTTTCTTTATCTTTAAACAAGGGGTTTTTGAATTTGCGCGGGTGAAGCCCTGATTTTTTCTTAAATCTTAAAAAGGGGTTTGATTTTTTTTGCATCTCTGGGTGAGCCATTTTTTTCCTGATATTGAAAGGGATTTGATTTTGGGGTCATCCAGGGTGACGCCAACTTTTTCTAGCTTTATTTTTCTTAATCTTTTGTAAAACGGTAGTCTAAATAGCTTTTTTCCTGACCAGGCGGTCGATGAACTTGCGGGCTGTCAACAATTTTTCACTTAATTCTTAAAGTAAGAGGGGTTTTGATTTTTTTGGATGGGTATTCGCCAAGGGGGTGGTTGAGCCTACTTTTTCCTCTCTTAAGCTTAAAAGGGTGAGGATGGATTTTTTTGCTTAGCGGGATGGGTGGGAGGCCCCGAGACATATTGTTCTGTTTCCTGGAATCTTATAGACAAGAAAAGAGGTGGGGATTTTTAGATTGCTTGGTGCGGGGCGCGGGCTACCGGGAGCCGCCTATATTACACTTTTCAGTTTTAATCTTAAAAAGGTCGCTTTGGATATTTTTTTGGCTTCTCTCTCTCTGCTATTTAATGACAATTTTGTTTCTTTCCTTTAATCTTAAGATGGTATTGGTTTTTATTGCTCCGGGGATGGGAGTCAGATTTTTCTTTAATTTTTAGACTGGTTTTCATAGAAGGGGGCTCTGAATTTTTGGCTCGCGCCTTGCCCTATTCTGTTGATCATCATCTAACAGAGGTATTGTTGATGGGTAGGCTTGGCAGGGATTTTGTGGGACCATGTCTATGTTCCACCTTTATAGCTATGGATGCTTGGGTACTTTGGTCCGGCGACTTGGGAGCCCCACATTTTCACCTCTCCTTTAAAATAGGTTATCTCGATTATTCTGGTCCGGGCTGAGCCATTTTTTTCCTTAATCTTACTCAAAGGGTTTGATTTTTCCAATGTTCTGAAAGGTTGAGCACATTTTTCCTTAAATCATTAAAAAAGATTGCTTTTTTCCGAAAGAGACATTGTTTTCACATCAACGATCGGTAGGATATTGTAAGTGTTTAACACGAACCAGGATCATAGAAGACGTTCGGGACAAGGCAGGCGGCATGCAACTACGCGGCTGAAGACCTTTTTTTTTTGCTACTGAGGGCGCTTAGGGAACTGCATACCCCGGTCCGTCGCCTCCAAATGAAGCTAGAAGAGTTGCATGGTACCCCTAAAAGTCAGGATACTGTGAGGCGGCTTCTTCCCGAACACATCTGCCGTCCGCATACTCCGGCTACAGGGGCTATACTGACCACAGCACATCGTAGAGATCGACTCGAATTTGGGCCTACCCACATCAACTGAGCCATGGATGATTGGGCTTATATCCTCTTCTCGGACGAGTGCAGATTCTGTCTGTTTACCTCCGACCGTCATATCCGTGTCTATCGACGGCCGCATGAAAGGTATGCAGCATACAATATTGCACATGACAGAGCCTTTGGTGAATGTTCAGTTATGGTCTGGAATGGAATATCCATGGCGGCCTCCACGGAGTTGCATATCATTGAAGAAGGGTTCTTGATAGCCCAACGATACATAACCGACATCATCGAACCCTATGTTGTCCTATTTGCTCCGTTTATTGGTTATGGGTTCTTTCTGATGCAGGACAATAGCCGGCCACACGTCGCCGCATGTGTTCAGGGCTATTTAAATACCCTTAACACCAACATAATCGCTTGGCCAGCTTACAGTTCCGATCTCAACCCGATCGAACATATGTAGGACATGCTTAAACGGAAGGTTCGAGAGGTCTGACACCTATCACAGACCCTATAGGCTCTCCAGCAGATAGTCCTGCGACTGTGGGATGAGGTGACGCAAGATGATATACGTAGCTTAATATCGAGCATACCATGCCGTTGCTAAGCGGTCATCGAAGCCAGAGTGGCGATACACGCTACTGAGTAATCCCTGTTGCGTATATAACGTCTACAACTGGATAGGAGTAACGTCTCATATCTCTCATCTGGTGAGCATCACTTCCTTACCGGAAGGCCACCTTTGCTGCTTACGTTCGTGTTGGTCAGTACTACCACACGTTCCTTATGTTACCAGCAGAATACTTCTATCCTGTTCCTAACGATACAGCATACTACGGTTCTAACGCCGCACTCGAACGTAGGGCCGAAAAAACCCTGGGTCGTTGGGTTTTTTCGAAAAAACATTTCTTTGGCAAATCCTGGTCATGTCTTGTTGTTGTTCGTTGTTGGTTTGCTTGTTGTTGTTGCTTTCTGTTGTTCGTTCGTTGTTTATTGCCTTCACTGTGACTGTTCGCTTCTCTTTCCTTTGCTCGCCATCTCTCATTTTTGAGATTGAAAAACCATGAATAAACAAATAACGGAAAAAACAATAATGAACAGAGTTTCCAGATAATTAATAACAATTATTGTTTATTATTTATTTAAAAGTATACGCAATTATTTAAACGTATATGCAGATGACGTTACGTTATTATAGTTCATAGATAAAACGTGGAATTATGAGCTAATAATTGAGCAATGATTACAATAATATCAATACGCAAAAAAGCAATTGCGCAATGCTAAAATTATTAAAAACCATATGTCGCTATCACTATACCTGTTTTGGATTGCTTATAAACAATTTGCATATATTTGCAATCAAAAGACTGTGAAATATTGCTTTTAATTAGAATACTAATACTATCATATTATTGTTGATCATATCATATAGCAAGAATTTTGATAATTTTCGTTTAAAATGTCCACATCCTCAAAATTTATATATGCGGACGCGGATGTTTAACTAACATTGCAGATACGAATACAGATGTTACCTAAAATCCTTTTGAATGTTTTCTTATAGATTTGCTATTAAATAAATATGAGCATATTCACACAAAACACTCAAATAGTTATCTTCACATACCTTCACGTACACTCTATTTCTTAATATATGGTCTTATATGTATATATATAGTATATTTATCCTTATATATATATATATATTATAAATATATATATATATATATAATATATACTATATATTATATAATATACTATATATATTATATATATATATATATTATATAATCATCTCATATATATAATTATTATATTAAATTGGTATTAATATAATTTGTAATGTGGCTATCGCAGTCTCCCATTTAAAAAAGTCCCATATAAAGATGACAAAATTCAATTGTCCTTTCTGTTAATTCAAGGAAACCTAATTATTTAGCAAACTAAGAGCAATGAAACTCAAGACGTTTATAATATAATATTATTATATATATATATATATATATTATATATATATATAATAATATATATCTATATATATATATTATATATATATAATAATAATATACTATATAAACATACGTGTTAGACCCTTTTATATCCTAGAGAATTCAGACTCAAATAATCTAGAGTTATATATATTAATTATTACCCCAGTATGCTTAATAACGAGATATATATTACCTTTCCCAATTAACAGAACTCTCTCTTTCGTATCCTTCTAAAACTAAAAACACAATAAGATTTCCGTCCGTGTAAAATTCACTTTTACAATCTTAATTCTTATCATACTACACTAAAGTGCATCACAACATTCGCGTGAAACGTCTAGCTGCGGTTTTACCATCCCACCACGCTTTCGAGTGTGCCAAGGGTACTGTGGTATGACCACCAGGCTCAGTCAAATTTCTCCAGAATCTCGGTGCTCCGAATATTATGTTATATTTTGTTATTTTTGTGAGTTAATAAAATGTCAATTCCGAAGAATGTAGCCCAGAAAAAAAAAACGTGCTCCCTCTCTCTCTCTAGAAGGACTAATGATCTCTCTCTACGCTCTCTTTGTTGTATCAGTTCCACTGAAAGAACAGGAATGCAAATCATTCTAATCAGTCTTCTAAACAATAAAAAGTGACTGATGCAACGAGCTAAGAAGAATAACAGAAAAAACAATAAGAACTCTGAGGAAAAAGATCGTGCCGGAAGTTCCTCCCAATTGCATTGACGGTTTTTTGGTATTAATATTTTTTTTTTTAGTACTCTTTCTTAGTACTGTTACTCCAATACGTCTTTCCATCTCTGTTATTTATTCTCTGTCTACGTTAGATCTTGCTGTTGTTGTTGAACCGCATCGAGTTGGTTGTTTGCTCACACAGCTCACACTCAGAGTCTCGGATCACGTTGTTCGTTTATATGGGTGTCGTTTTGGACTTGCTGCTGTGCCGTGATGGGAGCGACATATAATGTCACCATGTAAAAGGAACAGATAGCATAGAATGCATTGTACACATCGATGATGCTAACAAGTCTCAATTTATGTCACATTTCTCTGATTTCTTCAAGAATGGTTATTGCTTCAGCAGGAGGGATCCCTCGAAGAGTCCAAAATGCATAACCGAGGTGATTTACCCTGGCATGGAGAAGTACATTCTAAATTCTTCCTATTCAACTAAAGCTAATAAACTTTGACTACAGAAATTAATGTTGTTTTTATTTCATCTCTAAATCATGCAAAATATAAATACTCTTTTATCCCTAAAATGTTTTATAATCTTTCTGGTTCCTCTTTCTGGCATTATAGAAAATATCAACACTCCTTTAGTCTCTTATTATTTCCTTCCTTAAGTTATTTCCCACGACACAACTGCCTTACGCTAGTGCCGAACATTTCTTTCAAACCTTTGCCTCTAATTCTACTCTAGACAATTCAGAAACTATTTCAGCAAAAGCTTGCATCCCGTAACCTTCCGCAGGTAGGTGCTCGGCAACCTCTTGGTAGTCTCAATAGTGTGCACAATCTAACCGGGAAGAACAAAAAACTCTACAGGCAATACAAAAGGACCTAAACCACCTCATACAGGATTATCTTTATGGCAGCTGCAACGAGATCTTGTCGAATATATCGCCAAACACTTAAACAATACTTTCGAACTTTTACTTCGACTGTCAACACAACTTTCTTTTCTCTTTAGTGTGGAAGGTTGTACAGAAAATAACTTGCCACAACAACAATGATCTTAGACTTGCACATGTTATTTACTCCACGCATCACCTCAAGGGTCACACATTAATCCAATTCAGTAGAGACCGTGCCTGGCAGTGATTTCGACCAACAAAAGAAGCTCTTGCATAAAGAGCCACAAACAAGTTCAAAACTTCAAAGTCATCAACTAATACCGACTTCGGATAACTGAAACAAACTTTCGCAGTAATCTACATGCAATATATCAGTTCCCTCTTAAACTACAAAGCACCTGCATGGGCTCCAGTAATCTTAAAATGAAATTGAATAAACTAGAAACTACACTAAATAAGGCACTTAGAGTAATAACAGGCTGCCTTCCCACCACATCTCCATCATTATACATATCCATATACTGATAACCAATAGAGTAATCTCCTCATACCTAAAAAAAAACAGCAAAAAAAAAAACACCATACTCCAAGCCACTACCAGAAATTTCTCCTACAGAGCAAACTTTGGACCGCAAAACTTTCAAAACACTATCCCGACTTTGCTCTAGGCATCACTTCTCCCTATAAGAAAATGGTTTAAAATAAATACATCACCCTTCCCTTACTGCTAAATGTTATGGGCTTGATATAAACGATATAATCTCTGTTCCAACAGCTGTTGCAGATGCACAAATTTATAGTTTTTCTAGCCACTCGAGCTCTTTCCACTATCCTGAAGCCTTTCAAAATTGGAGAATTAACACCGCACCGACAGGCGTTTCAACATCGAAAGGGGGAGATCATACCTATAACCAGGGCCCTCTTAACCGCTAGGCAAACTTGGCAAATGCCTAGGGCGGCAGAATATGAGGGTGGCCCTAGGTGGCTAGAACGCGGCAGACAACGACAGAAAAAAACGGAAAAAAACACTATATATATATATATATATATATATATATATATATATATATATATATATATATATTATTTTTATACTTTTATATATATATATAATATAATATATATATATATATATATATATTAAATATATATATATAATATATATAATATATAAAATATAGTATATAATATTATATATATATATATATATATAAAATTTTACATTTGCTTTAGGGGAATTTTTTTTTTGCCTAGGGCGGAATGAATGGTTAAGAGGAACCTGCCTATAACCGTCTTTTAACACTTGCTGAGTATCAAACTGTACTGGAGAATAGCAAAGACGGTGCCCTTGGCCCAGAAATGATTTCATACATAATGCTCTGTCAAATTCACCACTCTGCATCCCCGTTCTTGCTGGATCTGTAAAACAGAATCTGGATCGAATCCTTTTTTCTATCTATTTGGACTACAGCGTTTGTAATCCATACTCCCAAACCTGGGAAATATCCGAAGTTGGTGAACAACCAAAGACCAATTTCGCAGACCTGTCATACTTGTAAATTAATGGAGAAAATGATTTCAGGCCGCTTTCTCCTTGTTATGGAGAGTCGCCATACTTTTTCAAACTTCCAGTTTGGTTTCCGCAAAATTCGTTCGACCACGGATCCCTTGTTAAAACTGGATCATGACATCCGGGAAGCCTTCTCAACTGGTGGGATAGTTCTTGGTGTCTTTTTTGACCTTGAAAAAGCTTATGACACAACGTGGAGAGCTGGGGGTTCTCCTTAAACTTCACTCGCTTGGTTTCCGAGGACACCTCTCTTTATTAAATGCCTTCTGTCAAATAGATCCATTCATTTTCGGTGCTCTTCTGTTCTATCACGCCACTTTACTCTGGATGAAAGCGTTCCGCAGGGCAGTGTTACATGGGTATTACTATTTGATCTCGGATTCAATGACATCGCTACTTCTATCCCAGCGACGGTCAATTTTTCTTTCTATAACCTGGCGCTATATTTTGCCGGTGCCAAGCTGACATTTCTTGAATGGCAACTTCAATTAGCTATTGAGAATATTTCACAATGGGGTAACTTCCATGGCTTCCATTTGTCACTCACAAACACCTCAGCAGTATTTTTTAAGAAAATAGGGAGTCTAAAAACCTGCTACCTTCTTCCCTTATATGGTTGGCCCATTCCTGTAACATAACTAGTCAAATTTCTAGGACTCAATCTAGATGACCGCTTAACATACGCACCGCACATTAAACTCCTGAAAACGACTTGTCATCGCGTGCTTGACCTATTACCTCATCTCGCCTCAAAATCTTGGGGTGCTGCTTGCAAGTTTCTTTTACATCTCTAAATCGCCATAGTCCGATCGAAGCTGGACAATGGCTGCGTTGTAAATGGTCAGGCCTCCCCAACTCTACTACACTTGTTAGACCCTATCCAAAATGAAGAGATCCGATTCTCCACTGGAGCCTTCTGATCGTCTCCGTGGGTGAGCCTTGAAGTTGAATCCAATGAGATGTCTCTCTCTCTCTCTCTCTCTCTCTCTCTCTCTCTCTCTCTCTCTCTCTCATCTCTCTCCTCTCTCTCTCTCTCTCTTCTCTCTCTCTCTTCTCTCTTCTCATCTCTCTTCTCTCTCTCTCTTCTTCTCTCTCTTCGAAGGGAATACATCATGTGCACAAGTTATCTTCGCTTTCAAACCCCAATACCGTCTGCTCTGACACCGATTCTGAGAGAGATACTTCAGAATCTTCCTTACTGGAAATTTGCAAACACAGTTTATAACATCCTTAACTTCCTCAGCATCCTTTTATGGAGAGCGTTTGTGCAGGCTAGATCTTCCTCTTCGCCGTCAATTTCCATGGATTTTTCTCGTCGCTGATGTGACACAGCCGATTTCTCGGTGGCAGATTCTTGTCACATTTTAATCTGATGGTGAACCTTCGTAATCGGTCCTCATTGACGTGCTACTTTCTCTCACTCTTTCCGGTTCTATATTTCTTTGCACTAATGGGTATTTCTGCTATTGCTCCTCCTTCTTCTTTGGTTGTCTCTCCCTTTCTTAACCTCCTGCAGAAGGAATTTCCTTCTTTATTGCATCCTTGCTCTTCAGATACCCCACTTAAGCATTCTGTTGAGCATCATATTGAGACCACAGGCCCACCCACCTTCGCTAGAGCTCGTCGCCTCCCTCCTGATAAGCTCAAGGCCGCCAAGGCCGAGTTTGATCACATGTTACAACTTGGCATTGTGCGCCCCTCCAAGAGTTGTTGGTCTTCTCCGCTACACATGGTCCCTAAAGGCACTACGGGAGACTGGAGACCCTGTGGTGATTTTAGGGCCTTGAATTCTGCCACGACTCCAGATAGGTATCCGGTTCCTCCATTTCCAGTCCTTTTACTTCCCAATCTGGCCGGAAACACTATCTTTTCTAAGCTGGACTTAGATACCCGTAGCTCCGGAAGACATCCCCCAAGACAGAATGTGGATTACTTCCGTTTTGGCTTCTTCGGTATACGAGGGTGGCCTTCGGTTGAGGAATGCAGTTCAATCGTCCAGAGATCAATGATTCTATTCTTCGTGGGTCCTCCATTCTTCGTGGTCTTATTTAGATGATCTTCTCGTCGCTTCCTCCTCTCCTGAAGAACATGAAGATCACTTACGTGCCGTTTTTGGTAGGTTGAACGACGCTGGCATACGTCTCAATCCTACCAAGTGCGTATTCGGTGCGTCTTCTCTTACTTTTTTGGGTCACACAGTCTCTGCTGAGGGAATTTTCCCTCTTGTAGACCGTGTGGAAGCTATCCGCGCCTTTCCTCTTCCTCAGAACCAAAAGCAGCTTCGCCAATATCTGGGGATGATTAATTTTTACCATCGTTTTTTGAAATCGGCGGCAGCCCTCTTAGGCCCGCTTACTGCTCTCCATACGACCTAAAAAAGCGTGGGGGGCAGTTCACAAAGGTAGACTGGTCTGCTCAAGCACGGTCTGCTTTTGAGGCTTAAAGAGGCCCTTGCTCAGCCACCTTTCTCGTCCATCCTCAGGACTCGGCACCAACAAGAGTGCAAGTGTATGCCTCTAATTTCGCTGTCGGCGCTGTGCTTCAACAATTTCAAAACGGCGTTTGGTGTACTCATGCTTTCTTTTCGCGCAAGCTTCAACCTGCTGAAACACGGTATAGTGCCTTCGGCAGAGAGTTGCCTGCCATATAGCTTTGCTGTTGCACACTTCAGGGTAACTTCTTGAAGGTCGGGAGTTTTTATACCTGAAGACGCACAAAACCTATCAACTTTCGGCTATGTGTTTCTCGCCATGAAGGCCACTCTCCCCGTGAAAGCCTGGCATCTTGAAAATGTTTTCACAGTTTACAGGCTGGACTATCGTCGCCATTCCGGAGTAAGATAATTTCCCCCGCGGATGAACTTTTCCCGATAGAATTAACGTTCTTTCTCCATTCCTGACATTGATTTTGCAGCCATGGCAACGTGTCAGGAGCAAGACAATATCGATCTTCAACAGGACTCTTCTCTACAGCTGCAGTGGCTCAACCTTCCCGGCATTGAGAAGAGACCTTCTGTTGAAACATCTCAACAAGGCAACCCTCGGTCCTTTCGTTCCAACTTCCTGTCGAAAGGCGGTCTTCCTCAACCTCCATTCGCTCTCACACCCTGGCATCGAGGCTTCACGCAAACTGGTGACAACTCGTTTTGTGTGGCCTAAAGTCAATGCCGACGTGGCGAATTGGACTCGCGCTTGTATGGCTTGTCAACGTTCTAAGGTGCAAAGGCATACTAAAGCTCCCTTAGGCACCTTCTTGCCTCCTGGTCAAAAGTTTATTGGGAGATCACATTGACATTTGTTGGACCTCTTCCCTACTTCTCATGGCAAGCGATACATCCTCCACCTGTATCGATAGGTTCACCTACGTGAAGGAAGCTATTCCCCTCTCTGTTGCTACTGCGGAATCTATCGCTAAAGCTTTCTTGTCCCACTGGATCTCTCGGTTTGGCATTCCTCTCTCTGTCACGACGGATCAAGGTCGCGTTTTCGAATCCTTCCTTTGGAAAGATTTGATGCGCTTGCTTGGTTCTGAGAAGATCCATACAACCAGTTTCCATCCTTTCTCGAATTGGGATTTTGCGAGAGGTTCACAGCAGCTTAAAGCTTTACTCATGGCACATCCGCAACCAGAACACTGGACTGAAGCTCTTCCTTTGGTTATGCTTGGTATACGCACTGCCGTTAAGGAAGATCTTCAGTGTTCAGCTGCCGAACTCGTTTATGGCTCTACTCTTCGCCTGCCTGGTGAGTTCTTTTCTCAATCTTTTCCTTCTGCTACTGCTGATCCCACTTTGTATCTCACCCGCTTGAGACGCTGTGCCCTCTCCTGGAGACCTACTCTGACCCGACAACACAAGGTGCACTCCTTCCATCCCAAAAGATCTTCTTCTCGTACACATGTCCTTGTGAGGCATGACTCGCACCGTTCAGCACTCCAACCCAATATGATGGTTCTTTTCCTGTAGTACTTCGGAAGGAGAAGTTCTTTACCATTCAACGTCCCACACGCACAGAGGTCATCTCGATGATCGTCTCAAACGCTACTTACTTTGAGGCGAATCCTCACGAGGTCACCGGATTCGGACTTGTTCCCTAAAGCAATTCCGTTTCCCTTAGCAGCACAACCTTTTTTCCCTATACCTGTCTCTCCTCCTCCTTCTCTTCCTTCGCTTCCTTCAGACCCTCCACCTCCTCCTTCTC
>JABUQX010018788.1:0-2500 GCA_015478945.1 Trachelipus rathkii
CCCGCTATATATATATATATATATATATATATATATATATATATATATATATATATATATATATATATATATATATATATATATATATATATATATATATATAATCCCCTTAAACAAAACACCTAAAATTCTCGGTATAACCTTTGACACTCACTTTACCTTTACACCTCTCTTTACCTTTACTCTCGAGATGGCTGCTTGGTGATAGAACATGCAGTAGGTTTTTGTCTTCCAGTATAAATGTGTAGCTTCACAGCAAGTGAAGTAATGGATGTTGATAACCCTGAACCTTGCGAAAAGAAAACGATTAATTTTGCAGATCAAACCTGCATTAAGGACGAAGAAAACCCAACCACAGAGAAATAAAATAAGAGCAATCTTAGCAAAGAATTTGAGCCACGTAGCTATAATCAAGATTCGGATATTGATGTGGGATTTAAAGATCAAATCGATATATTTTTTGTCAAAGAAGAGATACTATCTGAGAAAATACGGAAACAAGGCTACGCTACTGAAGCAAGCTTTTATTTTGCTCAGAAGAGTCTAACCATTGATAGTGATTAGGATAAAGATATTGTTAGACTGGCCTAGAATAATATTAAGTTGATAATAGTGATAGTGATGATGATGATTATGATAATAATAATAATAACACCCCCTCCTTGATTAGGGCTCTGCCCGTGAGTGGTGGTGACATCTGTAAAAAAAAAAAAAAAAAAAAAAAAAAAAAAAAAAAAAAAAAAAAAAAGATTACAACAAACAGAAAATTAAAAGTCCTACGAACTCTATCTCGACACAATTTCAGCAATGAAGCAACCACACTGACAACTACATACAAACAATTCTCAAGAACTACAATCAAATTTGGATCAACAGTCAGGTACCCTCTAACCTCATCTACCAACAGAACCAAATTACAAAGAATCCAAAATCTATCACAGGCTGCCTGAAAACCACTCCAATTCAACATCTACAAGAAGAAACAAAAATTCTCTCCATTCAGAATCATTTTGACATGATAGGAACACAATTCTATGCCAAGACTCTCGACCAGATCCACCCATGCCATAATTACCTACGTCCTACAAGATCACACCATACACCGGTTAAAATCCCCTCCCTCCTCCGCTGCCCTCTATTACAACGAACTCTTCAGAACCATCCCACCTCCTCCAAACAATACATCTTGCTGAAAACATATTCACACATACTTTACACCAATCGCTCACCACATTACCTTTTAGACTTTCGCCTCCCGAAAATATCGGCAACATAGAATACTCTCCCACGAGAGATGCAAATCTCACTATCTAGATTGAGATCTGGGCATCACCCAGGCCTCCAGGAATACAGGCACAGGTTTCAACTCCAAGATGCAACCTCTCCACTCTGCCGAAGATGCCTAATAGAGGCTGAAACAACCGATCACCTCCTTCTAAGATGTCCCCTACTCACCCCCTACAGAACACTCCATCAGATTTCCTCCCTGAGAGACCTGTGGCTTCACCCGGTGGAGGTCGCTGGGTTTCTGGAGATGACATGAACCCCACCCCAAATAAGAGGGGCCCAGGGGCAATGAATAATATATATATATATATATATATATATATATATATATATATATATATATATATATATATATATATATATATATATATATATATATAGTTTCATACGTGCATATATATATATATATATATATATATATATATATATATATATATATATATATATATATATATATATATATATATATATATATATATATATATAAATAATTTCTTTCTTAGATATAATTTTTGTGTGACCAAAGTTGATAAAATTTTAGTATCGAATCTTTAAGATTTTTTTGAAATTTTTACGATTTTTCATTTTCTATTTTTTTTTATCAGTATATGACTTAGCTGACTCGTTACAGTAATTACATTTTAATTCAAATTTTAAATTTATTTTAAATTATTTTATTAATTATTTTTAGAGCAGAGAGACCTCCCTTGTCGTGACTCTTGTTAATTAGTTACCGTACACGTATTTTTGCGAAATATATATATATATATATATATATATATATATATATATATATATATATATATATATATATATATATATATATATATATATATATATATATATATATATATATATATATATATATATATATATATATATATATATATATATATATAATAGAACCCTATTTGATTTTCGGTTTGTGGATAAACATTTCCCTGAAATTGTTGTTGTTATCGTTGTTGTCATTATTTTTTTGTTTTGTTTTTTTTAAAATAAATTTCTGGTTATTGTTAATTAATGTTTTAATTATACGATTCATATAAATATTTTTAATCTGAAATAAAAATAAAAATTAAAGTATGAATCATGATAATTTTAATTAAATTTTTAATCATAAAATTCTGGATTCAGAGTGTTTGTATAATAACATAATTTATTTAAATAACAACGGGTTTTTCTCTCCCCCCCCCCAGTTTTTTTCGAAACT
>JABUQX010018788.1:7500-12500 GCA_015478945.1 Trachelipus rathkii
ATGTCTTAAACCTCATGTCACAACGAGTTAAGCAGGGCGGCCTCAAAGAAACCAGAGTTCTGTTTAGGACTGAGATCTTTTTTCTCTTCTCAAGAGCCCAGCTATATTGCTGGTCTCATCTCTTGTGGCGTGGGAGGCACTGTTCTCATCTGAGGGGGCTCTGGCTTCACCCGGCTTTTTTTGATAGGGTCGAGTCAAAGGCCGCAAGGCTTATAAACTGTTCTTTTGGTGCTTTTTTATCTTTATTCTATAGGCACCCCAGCGGCAAGTGCTCGAGGGTACTTATCACTCGCGTACCACCACCTTTTTTTACGATCTCCCTCAGCAATAAGGAGGCTGTATCTGTGTTGATATTTGTGTTGATATTGGTAATTCCAGGCTAGTTCAGTTGTTAAGCTTGCCTCCTTCTTTTCTGCCACTTATGTTCTGAGGAATTCTTTTTCATCTTCTGTATTTTCCTGCTGAATTTAATCATCCCCTTTTCAAAAGTTGTGTCTGTGCTCATCTGCGTAATTTGAGCTTTCAGAGGGTGAACTTTTGAGCTTACTACACCCCCTCCTTGAATAAGGCTGACTGTGAGTGGTGGTGACAAACTGTAAATCAATCCTAAGGTGTGCAGAATGTATTAAAATGAACCAAATGCCCTACTCACCCATCCAAACATCATCTCAGATTATCCCAGAAAAATTGCACCTTCAAAATTACCCCTCAGATGGACCATGTGTCACAACCACATATACTTTTATCTATTCAAACTTGAATTTAACCTTTAGAATTCTAGTACTCACACACACAAAATCTACCATAGCTCTCTACCAAGTCACTCATCAGAATTGCAAATCCTTCTATCCCCCTCTCATTCCTTTCCACACCAACACAAACACATTTCACACCACACCACTCATTTTCACCGTTTCCTTTCATCTTTGTTTCAGTCACAGCTAGCAAATCAAATTTTCCCTTTCTAAATACATCCATCACCTCTCCCTTCAACATTTATTCTCTGACATTCCATGTATCCATACGATTCATACATTTTCGCCGAAAGATAGGACGCCGATGACGGTGATCACGACCTTCTCTGAGCCAATTAGCATTTCTGACAAAAGATAAGTGGTAGTGGGCAACCCAACTACCACTGTGACTTAGTCGCCTTCTACGACATGCAGGACATACGATGTGGGCAATTTTTTCTCCCCACACATAAGGATATAAGGGATAGGGATGTCTGTAAGATGTTGTCTAGAAGAGGGGTGTGGATATAAGTATATGTGATATGTGGATAAAAGTTGGTGTCTCTAAGACGTCTGGAGGATGAGTGGATAAGGAACGCAGAACAGAAATAAGAACCATTAGGGCACTGGAATGTCTTATGCATACCTTAATCAAAATGGGTATATATATATATATATATATCTCATATATATATATATATATATATATATATATATATATATATATATATATATATATATATATATATATATATATATATATATATATATATATATATATATATAATTATTATTTTTTTATTATTATCATTAAAATTATTAATATCTCTTCAAGTAATCTTCAAAATTATCATCAGCATTTGCCGATGACGATGACGATGACGATTGAAAAAAAATATGCCATTTTGCTGATGACGATGACGATGACGACGACGTCCGATCACCAATATATGAGTATATATATATATATATATTTATATATATATATATATATATATATATATATATATATATATATATATATATATATATATATATATATGTGTGTGTGTGTGTATATATATAGAGAGAGAGAAAGAGAAAGATAAAGATAAAAATAAGAGAGAGGGAGAGAGAGAGAGGAGAGAGAGAGAGAGAGGAAAGAGAGAGAGAGAGAGGGGAGCAGGACATATTACATACATACATACATAGTGAGGAGACGAGGAAAAGAGAGAGATAGTGAGAAAGATAAGGCAATGAAATGCATCATTGAAGAACTATATATTTTTTTGAAGTAGCACCTCACAAAGACACGAAAATTGTATTCCGCACCGCACCGCACTGGTGTGTGTGTCGTCCAACCCTATATTGAAGTTATAATCCATTTCCTTTTTTCTCCAAAAGTATTAATAACAATTCCCTTTAATAGTTTTAATCCCAATAAAAGTATATATTATAATTGATTAAAGAGAGAGAGAGAGAGAGAGAGAGAGAGAGAGAGAGAGAGAGAGAGAGAGAGAGAGAGAGAGAGAGAGAGAGAGAGGAGAGAGAGAGAGAGAGAGAGAGAGAGAGAGAGAGAGAGAGAGAGAGAGAGAGAGAGAGAGAGAGAGAGAGAGAGAGAGAGAGAGAGAGAGAGAGAGAGAGAGAGAGAGAGAGAGAGAGAGAGAGAGAGAGAGAGAGAGAGAGAGAGAGAGAGAGAGAGCATAACTATTAAAAAATGTCTACTAACACTCAATTATTAAACTCGACATTTTTGTATTTTAATGTTTTATTTTCAATTTTTTAATTTAGAGAGATAAAAGGCTTTGCTTTTTATCTTTTAATTGTAAGAGAAACAGTGGCTGCGCAGGAGGGAGAGTTGAGGGACTACAGCCCCCCCCCCCCGAAATTTTGATGAAATCAAAATTTTCAAATAATACCAATGAAAAATTATTAAAACCTAAAAAAATTCGTACTCTGGTAGATTCAAGTTCCCCACCACTCCACCCCGAGGGAAGATTCACTATCACCCGCCCCACCCCCTGATGGAAGATTCACATTCATCCCCTCATCCCCGAAAAAAGCACCGATTTTCAAAAGATATCAGGGAATTGCTACGACGAATTGGGATACAGGTGCTTACTGATAATAATTACCGATGGACCACCAATAATCACTAATTACTTAATCACTTTACTAATAAAAGCACTAAGCAATTTTCTATTTTTAAAATTAGGCGTTTGAATCATATTTGTTCTTTAATATATGAAAATCGTTTCAGCCATAAATTCTTTTGATGATTTCCTCAAATCTGATTTTATAATTTTTAATGACGCTGAAAATAGAATTCTAAATTTAGACTGGTATTTTATTTCATTATAAATCTTAATTTACAATTGCGTTATAGAAATATTTAAGTTTGAATAAATTATAACTTGTTTAAAGACATTGTGTTTGTATCTTAGAGTTTTTGATTTGTCAAAATTTTCTTGCTAATTTTAGAACACTTATAAGACAAGTTTTTAAAGATAAACGAATAGGTGATTCTTAAAAAAAATAAAAAAAATAAAAAATAATATAAATGAACATTATTGTATTGAAAATAACTTAACAATGATGGCTGTTTAAAATTTAAATTAATTTTGTCAATGTTACATTAATCTCGCGTTCGTTAGACAATTTCAACAGGAACGAAACGGCATTAATTAAGTTTGATAATATTTTAATAGCAAAAATACTTATTTAAAGAATCAAAGTCTAAAAATATTAAGAATTTTAATGACTCCCACCATTACAACTACTACAACTCCGAAACCAAATAATACTCCTAAACCGATTCCAATTTCTCTCCAAATATTAAAGACACGGCAATCCTGGTCGTACAAACCTGTTGAAAATAGACATCTACCTCAACATCCAAATATGCCAATTCCACAATCGTCATCCACATTCCCAAATGTGCGGTATCAGAATATATATATATATATATATATATATATATATATATATATATATATAATAAGTATATATATCATAATAATAGAAAATATATATATATAATATATATATGTATATATATTAATATATTTATGTAATATATATAATATATATATATATGCTATAAATATATATATAATAATAACAATATATATATGTAATATATATATATATATATATATATATATAATATATATATAACAACAATAATAACAATAATATATATATATAACATATATATGTATATATGTATATCATATAATATATGTATAACTCAAGATAATCTTAATGAAATAAAGATGGCCAAATTCGTGTTAACCTCATCGGTCAATATTTGGAACGTTTGTTTTTATTTAGAAGAACTGTGAAACAATCTTGAATCTTTTCTAAAATCACAGAAATTCTTATCAAACCTCACCAAATGTTAAGATTTTAAAAGTAACAATAAAGAATGAAATAGAAATTGTGAGGAGACTTTCACGGAAAGATTCCATTTGTGATTTTTATAATAAATTTATAACATTTGCTCCTTTTATTATAGTAATAGTCAGGGTTTAATTCAGGGGGTGGCCCGGTGGGGAATTTCCCCCCCGGAGATTTCCAAATTTTATAAAAAAAATTATAATAAAGTTGACTGACTATATAACTATTTAATTATCTATATATCTATCTTTCTACTTACATACGAATATATATATATATATATATATATATATATATATAATATAACCCAACATATATCTTCTATATATATATATAACATATATATATATATAACCATAGCATATATATATATAATATATATATGCTATATATATATATATATATATATATATTTTTATATATATATATATACTCTACTTATATATATATATATATATATATATATATATATATATATATATATATATATATATATATATATATACCATATAACCATACTCTTCTTAACTACGCATATATATGCTATACCTCTGTATATATATATATTGAAAACCTTTTACGTCTGGCATTGTAAGACTTCGGAGAGCGTGCACATTCTTTCCAAATTTTTATATTTCTCGTACAAGTATAATTTTTGAATGCAAAAGCTACCGATAAACTTATTAAACTTAGTTCTCGTACAATCTTGTATGAGTAATGGTGTGGTAAGCATAAATAATACTTATTTACATTGTAAGGATTGTGCTCTATATTTTTCCTTTTTTCAATTAGGAGCTTATCTTTTATTGTGTGTGTTTTTGAGCCTACGTGAAAGCTGTATTGCTAAAAGTGCTGCAACTTTGTAAGCTATAGCTACTATGTACATTG
>JABUQX010018788.1:37500-40000 GCA_015478945.1 Trachelipus rathkii
TAATGGATTGTTTAAAAAAGTATTGTGGCATCAAATCGTGCTGAAAAAAGTGAGAGCAGAAGAAAGTCCCATTCTTGTTGATGATTATTGCTGCTAAAAGTAAAAGGCTACATACGGAATTACATCAAGAAATAAACAAATATATAAGTTTGCCTACTTTGCCGCTACCGTGGCTCAAACGGTAGAGCGACGGTGTCGCATGGCAAGGTCGCGGGTTCGAATCCTAGTTTGGATCCAAGGTAGAAATTACCTAGAGAAGTTCCCCTCTTTGAATAGGGCTATGCCCGTGAGGTGTGAACTTTAAAAAAAAAAAGAAAAAAAAAAGACAATGATATTCCCTTCAATTGGTGGAAAAACACTGGAAATAGTTTTATGAATTTGAAAAACCTAGCAATAAAATACCTTTCAGCTCCACCGTCATCAGTCGAAAGTGAAAGAATATTTAGAACAGGAGGAAATATTTATGAAGCCACAAGAAATAGGTTATCCCCTGAAAATGGAGAACTGCTAATGTTCTGTCATTTTAACCTTAGAGCTTATTCAAATGAAGTTTAGTTTAATATCTTTAACTACTAAACTTTTCAATTTTCCTTTAATTATTTTTAATATGTGAATGGTTTGCTATAGGTAAGAAATATTTATTTACTTTTTGTTTTATTAATTTGTATAAAACACTGGTAACATGAAATTTCTTCGGACAGGTTTAAACAATTGATTATTGATGTAACAGTTTAGTGTGATGGTTTTTTGTATCACATTGCATTTGTGAGATATTGTGTGTAACACAGATTTGTAAAATTTTAGATTTTACCGTTTTCAAGAGGGTCTATCTCAATTATTGGGATATATATATATATATATATATATATATATATATATATATATATATATATTTTAACATATATACCATATATATATATATATAACTAACTATATATATATATATTATATATTGGTTATATGAAGGAGAGAAACAAATCACAATGATATGATACATGTCTTTGATAGATATATGTTAAACATATAATACAACTATGAATAAAGAGTAATATGGGACAACAATGAATGTAATAGAAGGAATGGGTTTAGTTAATGTAAACATACCTACGATGGTAGTAACTTTCTCTTCGTAGACGATCTACTGTGCATAGCGTCTGAATATCCCTCATCAAGCTCCAACAATACTCGGCCATCATATTGATATCCCACTTGTCCTGGTAACGTCCTTCCATGAGCTTTAGATCTTGATGGAAGCGTTCACCCTGCTCATCACTAACATCGCCTAAGTTATCCGGAAATTTTCTTAGGTGAGAATGTAAGTAGTGCAACTTTACTCGGTGTCCTATATCAAAATAGAATGAAGCTTCTTCGCGTTCACTATTAATATTATATGTGGTTCTCAGGCTTTCTGTTCCGCAAGAAAAATTCTGTGCTTTACATCAGAAAAAGCATTCCACACTCTCACGCTCTTGCAGCTAACACAGTCATTGTTGTAGTAAAGGCAGCATCACGGAGAGTGTCTGTATTTGTGGGCCATCAAATATCCCAGCTTTCTTCTCGTCACTCAGACCAGGAAACGTTGAGCATATTTAGCGGAAGCATTCACCATCATGGTCCAGGGCCTTCACAAATTGTTTCATCAAACCAAGTTTTATGTGTGGAGGTAAGATGATGTTTTCTCTCTGTACAAGTGGTTCACGTACGATGTTTCTGTCACCTGGCGTCAAGGTTTCCCTCGGTGGCCATTCTTTTTTGGTCCAGTGATCCTTTGCCGCCCAGCTGTCTAATAACACAGGAAGCAAGGATATTTTGTGAAACTGCTTGCTGACCGAGGAAAATGTTTACATTTTGGTCGACATATTTACCATCGCATAACCTGATGTTAGCAGCCTCTCAAACTGTCTTGATTTTTTTGTCTCCTCTCTCATCCTTCCAGTGCCCTACTACTGGAACCTAAGCATGCCTGTCTGTCGTTGTGTAACAACACACACTTTAAACTTCTCTTGTGTCAATAAACAGTCGCTACTCACCTGCATCGTATGCTGGGAGTCCCATAGCGAGTAGTAGGCCTGCAACTTCACTGCAATACACAAGGTTACCATATGACTGGAAGAGCCTCCGCAGCTCTGCTTCTCTGTTACGATAAATGTTACTCTTGTGCCATGGTCAAGTAGTCATTTCATGCAACCTTGAAGCCAACAGCTCAGGACAGCTTCGGCAAATACAACTCTCGTCAAGATCGTTCAGTTCACCCTGGGTAAACAATGACGGACCATATCTATTATATTTCAGATGGATGATGGAGCATCAATCAGCTCATTAATATCCATACATATGGGCAGTACTAGGGACACGCATGCTTCCCAGGCATCGACCGCAGTAAACTTGCTGCTACTGTAGATAAATGCGGAAGGTAACGTCTATACAGCCTAATGCGCACATGAATTTTGTCATTCCTAGGGAATATGCAAAAATAAGGATCCATGATTGCACGAAAACG
>JABUQX010018788.1:47500-50000 GCA_015478945.1 Trachelipus rathkii
TTGTTTAGTTTGGTGAAATTATCATTTTTTGCAAGAAATTATGGGACGCAGAGGAATATTTGCTTTGTGTATTTTTGGTATGCCGTAGGGACGGGTTTTGAACAGTGACTTGTCTAAATATTGCGGTCGGTAGTAAGTTTTAGCATGATTTTTAAAAACGTAAAATTGGTCAAGATCAACTCTTGACTATGATTACTGTAATGGCTTTAGTAGTAGTAGGAGTAATAGAATTGTGATAGTAGTAGTAGTAGTAGTAGTAGTAGTAGTAGTAGTAGTAGTAGTAGTAGTAGTAGTAGTAGTAGTAGTACTAGTTTATTACACGTTATGTAAATACATTATTGGAATAAAAATAAAAATAAAAAGTTTATGTTAGTTGGTTTTTTATTATTATTATTATTATTATTATTATTATTATTATTATTATTATTATTATTATTATTATTATTATTATTATTTCCTTATTTTGAAAAGTATTTTTTCCATCCACTTATTTTCTCTTAAAATTACGAAGATTCATTTTTATTAAAAGATATTTTTAGAATTCATTTTTGAAAGTTACGATAATTTATGAATTATTCATAAGGTATATTTATTTTGCCAATAATATATATTATATATATATATATATAATATTATATAATACTATATATAATACTTACCGATATACGGTATATACAATTTATATATCCCTATATAAATAAAATATAAATAGTATATAATTATATATACCCTTATATATATAACATATATATATACTAATATACATATAATATACTATATAACTATAAATTATCACTACTAACCATACCCCACATATATACTACCTATATATACTTACTATCACCAATACCTACCACCTAATATTAATATATATATATATATATATATAGAGAGAGAGAGAGAGAGAGAGAGAGAGAGAAATCAGTGATTAATTTCCGATTCTGATTGCGATGCCGATTGATTATTTCCCAAATTTCCAATGACGAATCCCATTCTCTATGGCGATTTCTATTCATCGTACTAGTTATTATATGTCTTTTGGGGTATCAAGGTATTTAATATATCAATGTTATTTTGGGCAGAGAAAAGACTTCAGCATTTGGGCTTTGAACCTATTTCTGTAATGGAGCCACAAAGTATAACAAAAAACAAAAACAATACAGTTGCCTCTCCAAAGTTAATTTTGTTTTAGGAAGATTGCAATCTTTCTTTTGTTGACACCCAGGGTTGGGCAAAAAAAACAGCCCGGTGGATTTTATTTTTTTGGGGGTGGGTGGGGAGGGGGGTTTATTGGTTTTATTGGGTTTTTAAAATTTCTATTTTTCAGGAGAAACAAATTATCAACAATTGACTTTTTTTAATAATCTCATTTCAGTATTATTTGACATATAAATTAATAAATAGGTATAAAATTATCAGCTAAACATATATTTTAGTAACAGACATTGTACAATTCCCACTGCTGAATGAATGTCATTGCCTCATTGGTGAAACTTGTAAATGTAAATGGTATTGTTATTGTTACCTGTTATTGATAGTGGTGACATAATAGGGATATTATAAGTAATTAAGTAATTAAGTAATATAATTAAATTTATATTATTTAAACTTCGAACTTTGTCATCACCATTATCTGAGACTCTCTGAAGTTAGCAAGTTAGCTCCCTATAGTTCAGAAGCTGTAACCTAGAAACTAAGCATTCTTGCACTGGATACCTCTCCGAGGAGCTGCCTACCTACCCACCAGGGCTGGTTTTTCTATGGTAAAAACCAGGGTAAAATGGGGAGATATAGAAACAGTAAAAATATATGGTATATGTGTATAGTGATTTTATAAAAAAAAAATGAGTAAGGGACACTATAGAAAATTAGATATATTTTTAGTCCTTTACAGAAACATAATATATATATATATATATATATATTCTATATTATATTATATAATATTATATATACTATATACTATATTATGTATATATATATATATATATATATATTATTTTATTATATATATATATATATATATATATATATATATATATATATTATTATTATATAATATATATATAGACCGGTTATGTTTTACGACTCCGTCAGTTGTTGATTTTTTTTTTGTTTTTTTAAATATTGCTAGTATATGATACTAACATATGAAATTTCAGTGTGATGGACATGATTCAAAGTTCGAAATATTTCTTAATAATTACTTTAAAAATCACAATTATATCAATAAAATTTTAAAAATGAAATATCTCGAAAAGTACGAACTTACAGAAAAACCAAATGCATATTATTGAAATCAGCGTATAAAGCTTATTTAAAATTGTAAAAAACAAAAAAAAAAAAAAAAAAAATTATTTTTTTCATAAAATGAAATATCTCGAAAGTACGACACTTACAGAAAAACCAAATTACATATTTGAAATCCAGCGTGTAAAGTTTATTACAAAACTGTAAAAAAAAATAAATAAAAAAAAAAATTAGGTGGGCTCGAGCCGAC
>JABUQX010018788.1:55000-62500 GCA_015478945.1 Trachelipus rathkii
TTTAAACTTTGGAAATACGAACTGGTAACGCGTACAATGGCAAAGAGTTCACTATATAGAGACAAACACATACTCATATCATTCAACATACATGATGCACACCATGAAATCTTATATACCCAACGCGGTTGGAATGATTTCTGTTCAGATGTAACATCACAGAGTATGACAAACTCAACGACCGAGTTATTTTAATCTGCCATTCCAACTCAATTTTCATTTACATTTCCACGATTCATCTTTTATTAAAAATCTCTTTATCAATCTAACGACAATAAATAATCCAGCGCAACATCCGCAGGGGAACATACAGCCGCGAGTATGCAGAATAAGCGTATATTTAATATAATGTGTCGGATGACGGATGCGGTGCGAGAGGATGTTACCATGCAATCACTAAATATATATACTAATATATATATAAATATATACTACTATAACTCATACAAAATCATAATACTAAATATATATATTATATACCTAATAACCTACACTATACCCTATCCAGATATAATATAAAAAACAAACTACTAATCATAATAACAATAAATATTCTATATATATATTACTATACATAAGATTATAATACTATAATAGACATATATCTATATATATATAATATACTATATTATTATATATATAAAATATAATATATATATATACTATATAGTATAATATAATACCTATATATATAATATATATATATAACCTATAATATAGTATATAATATAATATAACTAATAATAATTACAATATATTTATTAATATAATAATATAATATATATATATATACAAATATATAATATCATATAATATAATATACATATATATATATATATAACCAACTAATTTTTAAAGGTTCAAAGAAAAATATTCCATTCCTATAACACCACAATATATATATACTCAGCGGGCGGCTCGTGGCCTGGTTGCAGGTTTGCGCAACCACCATTATTTAACAACTAGCAGCTAGGGTGCAACTATTCATATTATTTTTTTAATTCACTTTATTAATTTTTTTAATAGAGATTAAATATAACAAGAAAATTAAATTGCATACTTATTATAATAACATCCCAATGATATTAATTTATTGAATGAAATAAAAAAGCCCGTTCATTGATAGCTGTTTTCAAGTCAATCAACTATGATTGTTTGAGCTAGAACTATTACAACACATGTCCAACATAATAAATTTTGAAACGAGAAGAATGTGATGTGAAAATATAAAAAACCGCGTCCACGTTTTTCATACCATTACAACAGGTAGGTGTATAAGGAAGACTCAACCGCTCTTGTTTTCTTAACAATTGGACCCTAAACCCTTGATAAACTGAAATCAAATTGCCCTTCAATCGTACGAAGCAATTATACCAAATTAGCGTTACAATCATGTCAAAATTAGATCGTCCCACGAAGACGACTAGCATTTGCATAAGGCTTGCAATTTACGTCAGTTTACTTTTGAACGCGTTAGCGTGTATCTTTGTATAGTTTTTTTTTCAACAACTAAACTCTTGAACCTTTATAATAATTTAAATGAATAATACATTGACCTTGGAAGAACAAAAATTTAATAAATTTTTTAAAATAATTTTATTAATTTTTTATATCTTATTAGATTAAGCTGCTGATCAAAATAACATATTCGTATATAAGAAAAAGTCCTATATTATTATTATTATTATATTATTAATTATTATTATTATTATTATTCTATTATTATTATTATATTCACTCTATCTCATTATTATTATTATTAATTATTATTATTCATTATTATTTTTAAAAGAACCAAAATACTGATATTTTGATTATATTTATTTAGCTCTGAACAGATCTAATTTTCATCGATATCCCGCGATATTTATTTGACTAATTTAATCATTTTAAATGATGAAGACCTCAAGAGGGAATCGATAACTAAACATATATATATATATCATATATATATAATATATATAATATATACTCTCACTATATATAATATATATATTTATATATATATTATATATATATACTATAATATAATTAATATATATATAAAATATAATATAATCGAGAGAGAGAGAGAGAGAGAGAGAGAGAAGAGAGAGAAGAGGAGAAAGAGAAGAGAGAGAGAGAGAGAGAGAGAGAGAGAGAGAGAGAGAGAGAGAGAGAGAGAGAGATTGAGAGAGAGAGAGAGAGAGAGAGAGAGAGAGAGAGAGATGAGAGAGAGAGAGAGAGAGATTAACCTAATATATATAGGGCCTTTATTTTACCAAAGAGCAATAAAAAAAATTAGAATCGGAATGGTAGGTAATGCTATCTCAGAATTATTTAATTTGAGGCATTTTCTAAGAATTTTCTCAATTTTCCCAAATAAAAAAGATATGTAATAAAGTTTAATCTATAGCACGGTAATGTCTATAGTTATATTTGCATTATATTCATAATTCATATACAACTTACTCGCGTCGCGAGTAAGTTGTTACACAGGCACCGCTCGCGCTCAGCACGCATTGGAGCGAGCGGTTTTGCATGCAACAAGCCAGCCTCAATGCATTCTAGTTATGGTATCTGTTTCTAGTTTTTATTAACTCAATAAATACTCTAATGAGGAAAAAATAATTTAAATACAAGATAAAATAATTTTGAAAAATGGAAAAAAATATCTCATTTAAGACCAAATAAGAAGTGCACAAAATCGAGGTTTATAAGAATAATTTATAAGATATAAAAAAAACGTGCCCGGCCTATTACAGTAGGATCCCCATGAGTTCGTAAACTTTATTTTTATTACCTTTTAATTATGTTTCACAAAATCATGTATGCAATATTTATTAGAAAATGTATATACCATACCATACTAGCAATAACAAATAACCATACAAAAACATAATCAAAAAAATAAATAAAAAAAGAAAATAAAATAACCAAGTTTTATCTAAAACAAAAAAGTATATATATAAAAGATATATATATTATATATATATCATATATATATATATATATATATATATATATATATATATATATATAATTATATAGTTTAAATATAAGTATCAATATAATAAATACACTATAAATAATACATATATACATAGAATTATAAAATAATAATTATCTATACACTATATATTAATATATATATATATAATATAATTATAATATACTAAATAATGTAAAATAATGTGTATTATGATGTTTTGTAACATAAAAAAACTATAACAGCTCCGGAAAAATAATACACATTTTTGCCTTTAAAAAGCAAGTTCCTCGATGAATAAAAAAAATTAAATCTTTATTAAACTACAATCAATTTTATTAAACAGCCATTAAATATAGTATTATCTTACGTCTGGTTAAGGGCCGTATATCGCCTACATACATACTCTTCCATTCCTAGCAGTAATACAGAGCTAAGAGTTACAAAATATTTGTTTTTTTTTTATTCAACCTTATTCCATTTATTATGCTCTGGAGAAAATGTTAAATTTGTTCTTTATTCACTTAAACCTATCTTTAGTGTTACGAGCCCGACGAGGGCAACAGAGGGGGGACGAAGTCTTCTTCTCCCGTCGTCCCCCGGATAGGCAGAGAACCCGATTTGAGTCTATTTTATCTATAAGGTATACACACGTGGGATATCCTTTAGGTTAAAAAATTCAACCTTGGCAACTTTTCGCTCTCCCGAGCGCTAGACATCACACCTGGAACACACCTTCATTACTATCTCGAAACGATAAATATAATCATACAAGTTTTCCAACATTTTTACCATTTTAAAATTTTTCAAAAGCGTTTTATTTATTTTGTTTTTTTGTTTTTTAATTATCCTCGATAACAAAGTGTCTCCATGAATATAAACAAAAATGTTATTATTTTTCTATCTACCAAAGTAAGCATAATTAATAGTTTTTTATATAGTACTACATGCATGTTAGCTAAACACATCGTTCGGCGATGACCTGCACACCTAACCAATTCACTTATATTTAAGATAATACTCAATACATAATAACCATTAATAATATATAATATATATTATATATATAATATATATAATAATATAATATAATACTATATATATATATATAAAATATATATATATATAATATATATATTATATATGTATATATATATATATTAATATATATATATATAATTTGTTTTAGATAATTTCTAGTTTTTAAGCTTCACTAATATTTGACTTATTAAATTTATTAACACATTTTCCTCAATATGATTTTAATTTTACCCTTAATTTTTCAGTTTTTAATCTGACAAAAATTTGTGACACTTCAAGCAACTTGAAATATATATATATATATATATATATATATATATATATATATTATATATCATATATATATTATATATATTATATTATATATATATATATTATTCATATAACTATGATATATATATATTAGGTTATAATTATATATATATATATTATAATATATATATTATATTATAATATATATATATAATATAATACATATATATATACAGTATATTATATATATATATATATATATATATATATTTATATATATATATATATATATATATATATTATATATTTATATTATATATATTATATATATATATATTAATATATATATATCATATATTATATATATAATATATATATTTATATATTTCTTTTCATAGATGAATTCAGTTGCCAATTTAATTTTAAAAAACTTTCCTTTGTATTCAGCTGAAGATAAGCTGGAAATTAAAAATTTAGGCCGGTGTACTCCAGCTTTAAATATAGGGCAGATGGTTAAATGTAAGAACAGACAATTCAAACGAGTTTTTAATTTATCTATTTATTTTAAACATAAATGGATTTGTGGTTGTGAGGAAAGAAATTCTTTGCATTGTTTTCCATGTTTATTGTTCGGTGGTGAAGACACATGGACCAAAAGAGGTGTAACAGATATAAATCATCTGGCATCTAAGGCAAAATATCATGAAAACACAAAAGTACACATGAAAAATGCTTTAAGCCTCTCACTGTTTGAAAACTTAAACATTGCTAAATAGCTAGACAGCGAGTATAGAATCAATACATAGCATAATGAGAATTTAATGAACAATAGATATATCTTGATTTATCGTAAACTGCCATAAAATTTTTGTGGGCAATTCTGAGTTGGCGATTGAAGAGGGAAAACGAAAACTGAATCCTCAACTACTCCAGGTGTCTTCAAAGGGCTAGTGAACTTCAGTGCAGAGTTAGATAATTCATTAAGGGTCCATCTAGGGAAGGCCATGTTTTCAAGGGAACTTCGAAAACAATACAGAATGAACTTCTACAAATTATGCTTGATATATGTCACGAAGAGATAGTAAGAGAAATTCTGAAGCTGATTTTCTATCTGTCATTGCAGATGAAACCAGTGATGTTTCCAACATATACCAAATGGTTGTCATCTTTAGATATATTGTTAAAGGAAAACCAACAGAAAGATTTTGGAACTTTATTGCACCAGAAAAGCATGACGCTGAAACACTTACTACTTGTCTTTTAAAAGAGATCGAAAAGTTGGGTATCAATGACCACAAGGATAAATTAATTTCACAAACTTATGATGGTGCTAACCGTTATGAGAGGTTCGTCTGGTGTGGTTCAGGCTAAGTTGAGAGAAATATATCCAAAAGCTGAATTATATATACATTGTCATGCTCATCAGCTTAATTTAGTGATGCTAAATGCTGCATCAGTTAACATAAATGTCCGCACCTTTTTTGCTAATCTTCAAGCCATATGTGCATTTTTTTTCCACTAGCCCAAAGAGAACAGCAGTGTTGGATCAAGTAGTGAAAAGACGATTACCTCGATCAATTCCCACCAGATGGAACTTTCATTCAAGATCAGTAAATACAGTTTTTGAAAATAAAAAAGAAATAATAGAATGCTTAAAGGTTATTTTAAATGGGGACGAATTTCAAGATGTAAATACAATTTCCCTTGCATCTGGACATGTCAAGGTTTTCGAGAGTAATAATTTTAATTTTTGGATTTCTTTTTTTCAAGAAATCATGCCTAGCGTAGACTTTCTTTATGGTCAACTTCAAAAGAGGAACATTGACCCCAGCAGAATTAAGATCTGCATTGATACTTTTGAGAGGAAAGTTCTCTCCATAAGAGAAAATTTTAATTTTCAAGAGAGCGCTTGCCGCAATGTAGCAAATCGGAGAGAAGCAGAAACAGGTATTTCCAATTTAAGTAGAGAGGCAAAAGAAATATGTGACACAATAATTTGTCAGATGAAAGACATTTAAATTTACAGGTCATCTAATTGCTTCTACATTATTTCTGCCTGAAATGTTTTTTCCCATTATAATTCCAACTTTCCTGCCCAAAACTTAAAAGAAACGTAAATTGTACCCCCTCCTTCACATAAAAAAGCTACAAACGGACCTTTCATTAATTCACAGCACTGAAGAATTTCGTTCAATGTCCGGAGCTGTAGCTTTTCTTGATTTCATAAGTGAAAATAAATTAGAAGACACATTCAGTGAATGTGTAAAAATATTAAAGTCCTTATAAATATCCCGATGACCACACCGGAAGCTAGCGGTGTTTCTTACTTAAAAAGGATTAAGACTTTTTGTTGAGAAATACGAATGGGGCAGGACAGGCTGTCAGCATTAGCAATGCTCTCAATAGAAAAGGATTTTATCGTTAATATTTGTGATTTTAATCGCAAAGTTATTGAAAAATTTGCTCATTCTAAAGAACGGCGAGCCGATTTTCTTTTTAAATAAAAGAAATTGATGTTCAGTTACTTCATATTATATAGGAGTAACAAAAATTAAAAAATTTAAATATTTTTATATATATATATATATATATATATATATATATATATATATATATATATATATATATATATATATATAATATATATATATATATATATCATATATATATATAATATATATATATATATATATATATATATATATATTGTTGTGTGTGAAATTAATAGAATGCAACCACCTATAAATTGTACGACGAGCTATATATATATCATATATATATAATATATATATATATAATATAATATATATATATTATATATATATATATATATATATATATATATATATATAAATATAATAATATACAATATATATATATATATATACTATACTATATATATATATATATTATAAATAATACTAGTTCCATCTCTTTTGAACAAAGCTCTTGTCTTTGTACCAATTTTTCAGTTAAACTGAATAGTTGGAATTTTATTTATGTATTTATTTTTTTAATATTTTTATTTTTTTTATTTTTTTATGTTTTTTTTTTGAGATTATGTTAAATCTTTTTTGTTATTGTTGGTTACATTTATTAATTAATTACTTGTTCTCTGTCTGTTTGTGTGTTCATTTTCTCTCTTCATCTCTTATTTATATATCTTTCTTTATTTGTTCCTATGTTTGTCTAATAAACCCTTATTTTGGTGTTCGTTTATGGTTTGGCAAAAACCCTGG
>JABUQX010018788.1:67500-82500 GCA_015478945.1 Trachelipus rathkii
GGTCCGTATCCGGATTTTCTGTGATATAGTACATTTCACACAATCTGTGAGGTTAAGAGTTATCCTGTAGAACGCACATAAGAATAGAACACAATGCATATGACTTAGATATTTACTTTATTCTTAGGTGGCCTTACAGTTTATTTTCCAAATATATAAAGAATTCTTGGACTTTTCTACTATTTCATTAATTTCACAGTGTAGTCCTAATATATGGGTGCTCTATTAATATCTCGATAAATGAAGTGAGTATGTAATGGTGAGACACTAAGGAACTCTACGCTACGCGAACGTACGCGAAATTCTTTCTACTTTATTTATCCTACGTCTTGGCTTCTCGCGCTATACGTAACATACCTTCTTCTGGTTGAGACGTGTATGTAAGTAGGGCATTGTCATCTAGAGTGATCAAATGTTTAGCCTGTGGTTGGGCTCATGCGTATCGGAACTGGGAGGATGAGAAGCTAAGTGATTATTAAATCATATATTGATATATAAGGATTTACTGGTTGAAAAACCCTAACAATCATCATTAAACATCCTGATCTAACTCCGTTGATATTGTGTTCACAATTAAACTCAAAGTATTCCATACTGCATTGCCCTTGACAAAGTTAGTCAGTCACCGGCATTATTACACTACTTGTCAACGAATGGTATACATGAAGGTAGTGGAAATGTAGACCGTTACCTCGAGTCGAAGATAACCGTCTTGTAACTGTACCTCTGGTATTTAATTATGCATTTGCCAATTTATAAACCTTTGGCCAAGTTCAGAGTTTTAGTGAAAAGACTTACTTCGAGCACTAGGAATACTTATTTGGTTGACACAGGGTTTGGGTAGACGTGAGTCTCATATAGGTTAACCGGTATTTCAAACACAGTAATCCTGTTTAGAGCTCTATAGTCGGAGCATACCCTCTTATTGCATTACCTCACGTGCCTTTTCTGGACAACAGACACTGGCGCTGAAGTAATGGTGAACATGGAGGGAACATGATCCCCATTTTGATCATATTTATCTGTCTCCCTATTTCATCATGATTCTGTCCTATAAGTAATTAAATTATTATTTATATTATAAGTATAATAATCGTTAGCATTGAGTAGAAGAAATATTTTGTCCAAAATTAACATAACTTTTAAGGTTGGTAGATTTATACATTCAATTAGAGGTTTCAATAAGCATTGAAATAGATCATTTAATTATTATTTATATATATTAGCTAAGTGACCAGGTATACATTCATGTGTAATATAAAATTTCTTCTAATTGCCTTATTCAAGTATTATTTCTTCAAAATTCTCTTCATACTCATGGGATCTTGTTTTATCTCCTCACTATGATTTGTATCTATAAAAGACACTTTTCTTTCTTGATCAGTTGCTGTAATGAGATCCATATCCATAAATTTAAATATTTTTTATCTTCATTTTCGGTGTCTAAGATGACCGCCGATGCACCTTATATACTTTGGCACACGTATTCTTGATATTTTCGCCTCGTTGTCCAAATCTACATTAAATATTTTCTCCACTTTCATTCTATTTCTCATCCTCTTCCATTCCTCACATATATAATTTCGTTATGGATAGATTTATGTTGAATAGGTGTTCATATTTTAATCACGGATCCCTCTATATAGCTACTCAAATATGGTAATTGTTCATGGGTCTGAATCGCGCGTATATAATCGTTCGAGGAAGACTAGACGTTTAGAGATATCTCCCTATCTCATCATATAGCACAGATTTAGATTATACAATTGAAAAAAATAACTGATTCTACCGGTAATTGGGAGAAATCAAATGGATATTTTTATTAGTGTCAATGGTGAGCACCACAAGAGATATATATAACAATCAATTCCAGGCTTATATACGTTCTTGCGCCTTTATCGTAATAGGGCCTACCTCCCTCCTTTACAATTCTATGGTGCACTCTAGGTTGACGGCCCTTGGATAAATTATGTTCTCTCAAGACCAACTTCAGAGAGTGCAGCTCAGATCTCCAAGCTTCAATATGGGCTCTGCAACTTTACGCATACGTTACCCTATACCATATGGCTTGTAAATCTTATACGCTAACCTACTACGATCATCAAGGGCACTTGAATGCTCTACTACGCACAACCTAATCTTAACATCTAGCAGACTCACATTTGCAATTGCTGACTGACTCACCTAAGCTAACTAAGGCTACCCCTGCACAGTTCAATACCCTAACTGCCTATAAAACCTAAACAGTTAACCTAAACTGTTCAATTAAGAGATTGATGAATAACTCGAACTAAGGAGCCTAACCTAACCCAATCCTCGTGCGGGCCACCATCCTCAAACATCGCACAACACCAAACCGCACCACAGGACCTACAACTCACACTCTGTGCCCACCTCACTATACTCTACTCAATTAACTTTAACTTAACTTACTTAACTTCACACGTCTATCAACTCGCTCAGCTATAACATTCCAATTAACCTATATCTTAACTTAATCTGAGACACTATTAACATAAACTTAACTTAACTTAACTTAACTTAAACTTAATGATCCGGCTCCGGCTGGGAACAGTGTATACCCGGAGTATTAAAATTCTCTTTTCTGTGCTGTAGTCCGGGACACTTTTTTTTATGTCGTGTCGACCATTTGAGCTATTTATTCCTCTTAAAATATCTGAAAATATATGAGGAATGTATGTGTCCCTAATTGCGTTAACTTCTTCAGCATTATCTGGAAGTGGAAGGGAGGGATTCTGGAGGGTTAGGGGAGTGGAGTGAAACGGAGACCCCTCGGCTCAAGGCGGTTCCCTTTTCAAGTCGTAAAACTCCCGGCAACTTCATATCCTTGTGATTTATCCTTTAGGGTATTGTTTACCGTTATATATAATTCCTAACATTCCTCTTAAACAATTAAAAAACATCTTCCCCAATATTAATCTCTTCTCTTCAGGAAATCTACCCCTCAAGACTAATCTACCCCTCAAATTCTTAGACCTAACATAAATCGACCCACCAACATACCCCAATGTGTTTATAAAATTCCTTGCCTTCATTGTAACTCCTTATACATAGGCGAAACTCATGATTTTAAATGTAGACTATACCAACATAAACATGACCTTACCATTGACATTTTACCGTAGACTGTACCAACATAAACATGACCTTACCATTGACAATCAAAATTCTGCCCTTGCATTACATCGTTCCACACATAACCACACTATAGACATTAACAACATGACTCCCCTCTCATACATTCAAAAGAGTTACACAGAAGAAAACTATTCGAATTCTACTACATCCTTAACAAAAATAATATATAGACAAAAGAGTGATTTCAATATATTCTCTAGCTCTTTCTTAATATCACGACATTTCTTAAGGTATAATCATCTCCTACATTAATGTCAAGATGTATAATTAGAATCTGTTCCAATATAAATCCTAATGCTGAGGATATAAAATCTTCTATTTCGGTAATCTATCATCTCTCTTTAAAATCTCCGTATTCTATAAAATTATAAAATTTTGATGCATTTACTAAAGAAAGTCTGTCTACCGCTCACACTGCACTTCATAGGTGTCGCGTCGATAAAGATATCCGTGTAAGAAGGTTGAGAGTTTTAGTATATTAATTAATAAAAAAAATGCCTTAGTGTCACTTAAGAGATGTAAAGAGCGTAGCATCCAGGAACCAACGGGCTTAACAAAGTATCATATATTCTGTATAGTGTTCCTCCCTCTTTTAATGACGTATGTTAATTGTGGATATTATGTGTGTGATTCAGGTATTATTTCCTAATTAAGTCGATATAATTATACTTACGTATGAATAAAGGACTACTAATTCACGTATTGATAGGGCATCAGGGGAGAACGGATACTTTATATTCTATTTTCACACAATGATATGCTTTTCACAACGTACTCACTTTGGTCATATATAGAGAGTAACTAAATATGCCTGGTTACGTCCTGATATATGTATTGGGCTTCTACTGAATGTTGTGAGTATGATTTATATACCCATACGTTTTTACTTCAAACACCTTTAGTATGTCCTCTATCTGAAAATACTTCATCGTGTGCCACTTCATCATAAAAACCTTACTAATTTAATATTCTATTTAGAGTACTTATAACATAAAGTATATAACTTATTCTCATTTGGTTTCTACTAACTTACTCTTTAGTATCAATATACTCCATTCTTCAGTACATACTTGTTTTTCACCCTCTCTACTTTAGACTCTACACATTACTCGGGTAATTGTCAGATTGTTAGACAATCGCTACTATAATCCATGTATACTCTTCCGAGATTCTTAACCGAGGCTGCTAGAGCATAAGTATTGCTGTTTACATTAATATATATCATCCTGATAACACCAAATTGTTCCAACAAGACTCAACTATCTTCACTTCATTGATATCACTCTCATCTTCTCTCTCCCATGGAACTTTGCGACGTAAGTTGGGTTGTCTGAGAGATAGTTCAACTTCATACAAATAGGTGCAACACATCTTCTCATCGATCTGGTATTAGCATTATCTCACTTGTAATCCCTCCTTCAACAACATAAGAAATTACTCGGGAGTTTAGATGATCCCAGGGAGGTACGATCCCATATATGCCCGGTACCTTTAACGCCACTCCTTCCGTACTTAATACCTTGACTTAAATACCTTCACTTCATTCTACACCAAGGACGTATGTAACTTCTGTAGGGTGGACTGTTAAGCTATTCTGAGAGGTTACATTAACTATTACAAAATAAAGCTTTGTTCATCCCGGGCGGATTAGAACGGTACATTGGGGACTGATAAATAGTTCGTGTCAGCATTTGCATACCAGTAATAACAATACCACCTAATTGGTAGCACTTTCTAGCCGGTTGGCCTCGCTCAGCGACTTAATGGGAAATTAACTCTGTACTCGTTGGAGCGGATCGCTCACAAAAAATGATTTAGAGGGTGTAAACAGCTACTGACGTCGTTTTCCTGTCTCTTTGAGAATAAGATGCAGGGTTCACATATACAGTTTTCCAAACTCTGTGCATTAAGATTCACATGAGTATGGGAGTATACCGATAATGTAACTTATTCGGCACGTTGCGGCTCTAAGTAAGTTATGAGCTATTCTCTTTTTTGCCCCTGAGTAGCCAATAGACTTACACTTCAGACTTTATTGCCTCGCGCCGCAAAATATGGGTTAGAACTTATGCATATTATCTCTTTGACACATATTAGCCCCCTGTGTCGCTTTATCTTATCACAAAAAATGAGGAAACGCTAGATTCATGTCGATATCAGTATACACGTTACTCCCCCACGTAAGAGGTAGATATTCTATGGTCTTAGATTACGTATAGGGGTAATGCAAACCTTCGATATTTTACCTAATATATAGAATCATAAAACGACCTTTAGCGGCAGTACTGCTTGCGGTCTAGTCTCTATACTCACATAGTAAGTTAAAGGGTATTACACATCAATAGTTACGCTAGAGCTCACTAGGATACCTCTTTCTACTCAGTTATCTGTCATCACCTCACAATCGTTTATTATATTAAATACTATACACAGGATAGGTACCATACTTTTTTACCACCATTCTTATTAGGCTCACCAGTAACTTCCTCTTCTTCTTAATTAGTACTGTAATATTTTTATTTGGCCCTCCGGAAAATATACAAAACAGGGCAAAGTATAATTTATTGGATAGCCGCCGAGCAAGATGGTCATGCCAATCCATACATTGTCCACTACAGGAAGAGTACTCCTAACTTGATCGAAGCGTATGATAAATCCAGTAAATCATATCGACGTCCCATGATGGTTTTTATAATTATTGTAGATATGATAGTTGTTCGGATATAAATATATAGCTACACATTTTCACGCGGGCGTGATCGCCAAAAAATCTTAAATTTAGGTTATGAATAAGTGAAACATACACAGGTGTGTATTTTCTAGTAAGAAGATGTATTCTCTACTAGGTTCTCTTTTCAACTCTTGACAATTCTCATATAATAACATGTATAAAGTGGACTTTTAATTTGTTTATCGTCCATTATACCTTTGAAAACTCCGAGATTGCATTTAAATTTCTTATTAAATAATTATATTGGCAATTACTTGTTAAGGTTGTGCATTCTAATTTCTTCCATTAACCTCACACTTTTATTTGCTTATTCTTTGATAATTTATATATTACTTTATAAAATATCACTGTACCTCTTCTATATTTTGTACAAGTTACTGTATATAGTTGAATTTATATCAATTATATGGCCAGGCGGTAATTTGGACAATATCCTTACTTAGAGCGAAGATGTCTTGCCTTTAGGCCCCCCTCTCTTCGAACACCTGACTATTGATATTAGATGATCTTACAGTCCGCACAGTGCTTTCATCGTTGTCTTATCGTTACAGGTTTGGTGCTGGGATATGGGTCCGACTATAGTTGTGGTGCTTGTCCTGGATGAAGTCTTTTGGTGGGTTTACTCGTATTGACTGTTCCGCAGTCTTTATTTACATCCTCGTCTGGTTCTACATATGCGCGTAAGAGAATGCGACGTCGTTATTGCACACATTATCTAACTTTACTGTATGATATCACTCAATTGTGTTCGCTAGAGCGAGGCATACAACAAGACATTATCGCACACTTATCTTAAAATTGATTCGTACGCTCGTTATCCTTATGGGGTTGTATGAACATTGTGAAATTCTTCGAAGTACACCCGAATGAGATTCATCGCAATAACAGCGCAACAGTCCGCATAGCGAGACTAGACTACCACAAAAACTCATCCCAAACATGCAACTTCCAAGCTAAGCTTGAGCCATCAGTTACACCTTCGTCGTAGAAACTGACAATAAGAGTTATTATTCTTCTCAGTACGACTTTTTCTTAATTATTTGTCTCCTTTAAAATTAAAAGTCACAGTACTATGTGTTTATAATATTATTTGAAAGGGTAATAGAGATATTATTATTTCCCATGACGCTAATTGAGTTTAAATATCCTAACTACTCGCAGGGTATACGATATGAAGACCCAGTCTCTCCCAATTAACTCTCTCAGGTCGGTATTCAAACGGTGAGAAGAGAGAAAGCGACATTATCTCTCTCAGGACTCATCACACACAGCTTTTTCACAAAGGAAGCTCCTAGCCAAGTCGGAGAAAAAGGGTTCTCTCAACAGCTTTCATACGAAAGAAATAGTCATCATATTCTTATATAGTCGCAGCATGAAAAGGAGATTTACTCACATTAAATATCAGATAAAGAAACTGAAATAAAATTCTACCCTTCCCCCTCACTCTATTAATTTAAGAGAAACACAAATTGTTGGTCGCAGATTGCCAAGACACTATTAATTTAATACACAAGTAATAACAATTATTTAATATTCTTGAGAGAATCACAAATTATAATAATTATTAAATTATTTTCTTTTGCATATATGCTTATAATGAAATTACCTTGCGCTCAAAATATTTTATTATAATTATTTTAAAGTTCATTTATATTATTTATTTTCTTATTCATTATTTTACCGGTGATGATTACATCCATATAATATGGTATTATATTTTATGTAGTTTATGAATAATAATGTGTTATTTATCTATTTACGGTTTTGGTTTTCAATATAAAAGTGTGTAATTTTATAGGGTTAATTAGACTCACCATATATTTAATATATATTAATATATATAATATAATATATATAAATTAATATTAATATATTAATATATATATATATATATTAATATATTAATAATATATCATATAAATATATATATAATATAAATTAATCAATATTAAAAAAATGATGCGACAAAAATATATATATAGATATATTAAAATAATTAAAATTAAATTTACAATAATAAAATTATATAATATTAGACTTATAGTTATAAGTTATATTAAGATAGCAAATCTTCTAAAAATTTTAGATCAAAAAAATAATATAAATTTTAAATAATGTTTCTATTTAAGTGTAGATATATGTTATATGTTTTCTCTGTAAGAGTTTGCTGATAAGATACTGTGTCGTGATAGTGGTGCTATTGATATAGCTAGTTAATCGTTTTAAAAGTTGATTAAACGGGTAGCCAAGATAATGTTCTTAGCAATTTAAAATCGAAAGTTATAATTAACCTGGGTACAGTCACAGTGTTAAAATAATTGATCAAGATATTTTTATTGAAGAGGTAATAAAATAAATTGATTTCACTCAACACAATGAACAAAACAAAATGTCTTTAAATAAAAAATGAATTTACACACGCTTTTATAGTGAGTTTATATATAACCACAATAGTAATTAGAAAGTTTTGTGTGCATAAACGCATATCATCTCTTTTATACATAATATAAACACTTATATACGATTCTCTCTAATACCTTTGGAGATGAGATTACTAAATTTTGACGCTTCACTAAATATAATGTTCAATGGTCGGCTAGCATATTAATTTTCATTTTAATCACTACAGTGTAGAGCTAATAGTAAACGAAATTGGCGAGAAAAATTGTAAAGAAACATATATATTTAAGCCATAAATATATTTAATTATATTAGAATTAAATTAAATAGTAAATAACCTGTAATTTACTATATAATCTATAATACATGAAATACTATATATAGCAATTTATTATCAAACTATTCGTAAATATTACATATATTACTATACTAATAATAATTATGAAAAAGAATGTTTGATTAGAAGATAGAAAGAAAAAAAAAGAATAATTCATACACAGTCACAAGGCTACATGATAAGAAGAGAATGCGAAAAAATACAAAAGCATATAATCACCCTACCAAGTCACACACATAAAACACAAAAACAAATACACATATAATAAAATGATTGCGAGGTAATACACACAATAACACGCAGACGCTACGCGATATACCCAACACTACGACCTCGGTCTTTTGTACAAAAAAGCAGTGGCAGTAAGAGGCGGAGCACAAAGTTATAGCAAAACACTCGATCGATACACGTGCTCAAGATCTGTGTTATACGATATAGAACTCGAGATGAGAAGAATAGGGATAGACAATAAGAATAAAGCGAAATCGTTAGCTCCGTCTCTCACAATTATAGAAGAATAAAGTAGATAGGCATCTATAGACACCACTCTTCATTCTTCGACGTATTATGATATAAAATAACATTTAAATATGTAATTTTTCACTGATTACAACAGTAAGAAAAGTTAAGACTGAGGGAGAGCTTATATTGGAAATATGTCATTTTCAAACGTTATCATGGACGATGACTTTTTCAATTTATTCTTACTTATTAGAGAACAGCGAGTTATATCATTATTTCTAATCCCTTCACTAATGAAGGAAACAGGGAGATATCACTTATTCAGAAGTTATTTTAAGCTTCAACAGTGAGAATGCTTGGAGATAAACAGATTATTATTCATATGTACTTTTTTTGAGAGAGTTAAAGAAGAATAAATTTTGCCTGTTTTATATTTGGAATGATAGATATCATATAGACTATCTTATTCTTTTCGAGTAATGGACTCCAGCTTAACTCACTACATATAGTATATATATATATATATAATAATTATATACATGAGATATATAATCATATTATCTTAATATATAGTATTAATAATATATAATACACCACACGTCACACTGCAATGTTTATTTAACATAAACATTATAATATATATTAATTATATATAATTATATATTATATATATTTAATAAAAGAGATATTATTATATTATATATATATAGTTACAACGAAGACTACAGTGTAAGTTGAAGTCGAATAGCATAGCATATATATAATATATATATATATATAATATCTTACAGAGATTTAATATCTATATAATATATATATAAACCTTTACATAAACAATATAAATATATATATATATATATATATATATTTATATAGTCTAACGAAACTACAAGTGTTTTATATTTAAAGCAAGCATATAATATATATTAATATATATAATAATATATATATTATATATATTATTAATTATATATATATATATTAATTATATAATATCATATTATTATTATTAGCTATACCGAGATTATATATATATATATATAGTCCAAATATTGAGATGACTCATTAAAATAGTCGTTCTAATTATATTAGCACAAGAATAGTTTTTCGTGCCAAATTCGACACACTAATGACAACTAAATAAAAATAAATAAGTGTATATTTATCTAGATTATTTATTAAAATGATATATATAATACTAATAATTTTATTATAAATAATAATCAAATAGTTAAATGTTATCAGTTATAATAAGGAAATAAAGTAGAATAATAAATAAAAACATTAATATCAGTAGAAGCACTTGAGTAGAATCAATATATTAAATTATTTTAATTATATTATCCATTACACTATAATTAATAATAACCAATATATTATGAGATTGATATTCAAATGGTATGTAGATATACACGCAATAGCCGATCAAATGTTATTAAATATATATTACATAACTTAAGAAGAGTATGTTTCGTTGGTGGAAATGGACTGTATTTTAACAAGCTTTGTTATGTATCTCGTTTATATATATAGCGCGATATGAGTTTTTTCTTCATATCATATGGATTATGTCTCTAAATAGAATTATTATATGTTTACCCTTTTATATTGGTAATAGAAGATGTAGCGATCAGAAAGCCCTACTTATTCACAGATTGTTATGATAGAAGTGATTTAGAGATATATGAATTAGAGAATAAATGAGGTGATTTATTGGAGGTGAAAAAGGAGGAAGAAGAAGCCGAAATTCGGAGGCAAAGGCAAGAAGAATCAGTTGAGAGAGATTAAGCCGAAGGGACAGTTTATCCTACCAGGAGAGGTACCTCCCTATAGATTATACATGGATACCTTACACCATATAATTTATTTAACTCTTAAAACCAATCCTACTCAGATGCTAGAAGAGTATTCGAGCTAGTGAGAGTTAGTAACACCGTTTGACTTATACAACTAAGATTATATATCACATGCAATCACACTTCTTTATCTAGACAATAGCACAATAAACGCATTACAGCAAAGCCTCAAGTACATAGAATCATCTATAAACATCGAATCACATCCGAAGGTTATCTGAGGCTCAAAATTGGATGCTGAGTGTGCAGTAGGTATAATTTATTAGAGCTTAAGTTAATTTTAAAATATGAGGAACACATGGGAAGCACGGTATAAATACCTACTCACCATTATGCATTACAGTACCAGGTTTATTGTAAAGTCGATAATAATACCTATCGACCCTAACTATCAGATATTAGTAGGGACAGGTACCCCCGCTCCCACTCGAGACCACGACGGCGAACAGTACAGCTCACATCAAAGGGATAAGTCCTTGGGATGTCTGGTGTGAAAATATTTCAAGTCTCACAACAAATGGGAGTCCTATATGTCCGTCGCATTCATATCTCGCATGTGACAGTGTAAGCATAGGCGCAGGAGGTCGAATCTTAGCAGAGCAATGCGCGGACACATATTATTACACTCGACCAAACAAAGAATTTAGCTAGGAGTGTTGTAAACAAGAATTTATGATACTCAATAATGCTACATAGTATCACATTCCAGTCCACACCGCGCTTCCACCTATCATGAATAGAGAAATCCAGTGAACTCTCATAAAAAGTCGTTGATCGGAACTCAATAGCATTCAAAAGTTCCGAATTATCTCTCTCACAATGAGAATTTATTTATTAGAGAGAGATCGAATCTCAATATATTATAGTTTGGTTTAAAATCTGAACAAAAGAGTATGAGCTATGTGTAACTAATAAGAGCTTTGAAATAAACTCTGAAGTAGCTAATTTACGACCGCACTCTCAACAATGAAGAGAAATATAGAATTTAAATAATGCTCTAGGTGCACATTTATTACAGAAATAGCGAGATATAAAAATTTATGATCCATTAACGAAAGTCGATTGAGAATAATACAGACAAAACTCAAAATACAGAGTAAAGATACAGATAATAAAAAATAAGACATATATACTTCATGACGCGACTCGACATACAGCTTACGGTATGCAAAGACGGTTATAGATAATGAATTTACTACTTAGCAGTTTACGCCATCTTTTAACCAACACAATATCAATTAAATATGTAGCGAACTGCAATTTATTTGAACACTTGTTTATATTAGTTGAGTATATAATGAGTTCATATATCAAAAGAAAGAAGAGCGCGCGAAATGTACAGTAGCAACGAATCTTGCGTGGATGGTGAGTGAGTGGAGACGATTTTTTTCCATAAAACAACACCTTGTGGCACGATAGTAGGCGAAAAGGTGAAAGCGCTGCGGAGGAAATGCGAAGAGTGATAACGCCAAGCAGGCTTTCACTCTATATATCTAAGGCACCCAAAGAGGTGAGAGTGAGTGGTTTCACGAGAGACAAAGTCACTCTCCAGGAAGAAGGATGTAGAGATAGATACGGAAGGGATGGTGGAACAGAAATTAAGGTAAAAATTTCTTGAAAAGTTCTGTTCTAGATGTCAACATCTTTAGTTATAAATAAGATATGAAAAAGAGTCTAATAAATAAAATTAGAAGAGACTTTGACAACAAATGCCAGAGTGCGGGTACATAACGTTAATCAAGTTTATTCTAATAAAATAAGAGACAGATCTCAGATGAATAGAACCATAAGTGTTTTTAATGGCCAGAGGTGAGCCAGAAGGCCAAAGAACGACTGAGAATGGTAATTCTTATAAATGAATAATAGAGAGTTTCTGTCTCACAACCATACTTAAATTGATTCCGTGTGAGAAAATATAATGAGGCTAAAGAATAAGAATAGAGAAGACAATAGACGGAGAGATTTTGATTAATCCAGAGAAAAAAACAGAGGGAGAGAGGATAATTATCATATAAAACACGGTTGTCCAAGAAGAGCTAAGGAACAACGACTGGATCGGTGATTGTGCATATTGCAAATCGCAGATGGAGGACAACGCGTTCACTCCGGAAGGATGATAAGTATTGTGAATATAATTCTACCTACTATATATTCATTAGCACTAGTAATATTTTGTAGGTAGCGCCCTCACCGTAAGAAAATCATAATATATACCTAGCCTCTTATGTTATATGGATGTACATACCTTCCGTGGATGCATACTACTTACTCACGTAGAATACTGAGTATGATCAATAAATGGGTAATATTACGCCTTTAATACTCACTCAGTAGTCAGGAGATTCGAGATAAGGATAGTTAAAAGCAATAAGGAGGGGACCAAGAAAAGTTAAAAATGAATTCCTTCCAGTATAAATAATTAAAGATAGAATATACGTATACTATATCTATAACCGATCTCACGTACGAAAATAGAAACTACGAAAGAGTTTATAATAGCTCCGAGATAAACAACTCAGTATGGATATACAGATCCTTATGACGAGGGAAGAGGAAGTATAGTAACTGTATAAGGAGATGATATAATCTGATATTATCTTGAATAGTAAGTTATACAATATTTGCTCTACTGAGACCACAGAGGATATTTAGTAGATTTTTCACTCGTATGATATATATAATTTATGTTTTGAAACATTATTTAGTTATTGTATTTAGTGAATATTGGTGAATAAGTTTATAAGTTATTTTTAGAATTGTGCAATATATATATCAGTAGTTTCGTATAATAAGTAATTATATATAATATATATGTTATTATTTATAATTTTTCTTTCTATATTCTATCTTTCTTTCAGCTTTAGATATTTATTGGTGTTTCTTATTTATTTTTATTTATTATTTAAAAGTTTTTTTTTTACACATACCTCATATATAATTATACTGATATTATTCGTTGTACATATTATTTTTAAATTATATACACTAATTTAACCGTTTATTATTAGTTGAATGATGTAATTATGTTTTTTTTATTTACGTAAATGTTTGAAGTTAGGGTGTGCGGTCACGATAACGCATAGAATCGTGGGTTTTAGATCCTGTTTAAGGACCTTGTTATGACAGGAAGTCTTCGTTTCCTTCATAGTACTATATACCATGATTTTTATATTAGGAATAAATATTTAAGTAAAATATTTGGTAAGCATTTGTTTTTTTTTTATGTATATAAGCTTATTTCACATTTTAAAAACTTTTCATTCGATCATTTGAGTAGAATAAATACCTATCTCGTTGATATACTTTTTCGGTTTTGGACGTGATTTATCATAAGGCCTTTCGGATGGTAATATATTGCTGCTCTGTTGGGTAATTTCTCTAGTCTGTGTCGGACAGTTGCCTTGATTTTCTCTTCAGTAAGCACTTTTTGTGTGAGTATAGTGTAAGTCGAGATAGTAGTATGAGAGTGTTTGTTAAGGATGGGTACGCAGCACAAGACCACAGAGGATTTTACGCCATATAGTAGACTTTCTTATTCTGACTTTAATTCAACATCGCGCGGCTTACTCTCTAAACTTATGCACATATATACTACTAGTGGAATACCACATTATATCTCATTAATTATCCTATAACTCTCTATAACAACTTTTTGCTCTTATGTTACTGAGTAACCACAGATAGCTTAAGAATTCCATCACTCTTTTACTTACTATACTTATTACGTATATATTAATATAATCTTAACTATAACTTATTTTCATTAATTTTTTGGTTTCGCTTGTCCGGTTCTAAAGGGTTGGATGTTAAATGATCACATTGCGGCGTGTAGTGTTTAAAAAAGCAGGTAAAAGCTACCATAACCCGAGTATAACAAGATCTTGCTTGGAACAGTTCCTGTCTCTCCTGAGAGAATCAGGGAAATTTTTCCTAATACCTCTCGCATGTTCTGTGGGCTTATAAAAGAGTCCGTTCCTTTCCTCCTTGACTTAGATTCACACTGACATTTCACTTTTTATTATATAGGGCTTGTGCTTCTGCTACTGTTCCTCCCT
>JABUQX010018788.1:85000-87401 GCA_015478945.1 Trachelipus rathkii
ATGGGCGAGCCTTTCAAGGAGGGAGTGTTGCACACCTCAGATATTCATCAACTAACTCAAACTACGCAGATGAGCAAGACGCAGGTTTTTAAAGTGAGAGAGATTAATTTCAGCAGGCAACACAGAAGATTGGAATGAGAATTCCACAGAAGAGGTTGGCAGGAAAAAGGAACACGCGCAGCAGACTAGCATGGAGTATCAATATCACACAAAATTCATGCGCTGACCCAGCGAGCAACCCTTGTGCTACGAGGACGTCTTAAATGTGGTGGTAACGCGAGTGATAAGTTCCCTATAGCACCTGCCGCTGCGGTACCTTTAGAAAAGAGATAAAGCAGCCTACAAAGCATCAAGCAAAGATAGAGGGTCAAGGGACCTGGAAAAGTACAGAACAAGTTTATAAGCCTTTTGGCCTTTGACTCGACCTTATCCAAAAGCCGGGTGAAACCGAGCCCCCCCCCCATCCAGATAAATGAGAGCAGTACTCCATACCAGGACGGATGAGAGACCTTTATATAGCTGGAGCAACTGAAGAGGAAAAAAAGTCTCGCGTCTAAACAGAACTCTCAGTTTCCTTTGAGGCCGCCCTAGGCAACCGTGTGATATGAGGTTCCAAGACATTTTTTTGTTATGTCAAACCCAAAGGATGTTTATCATTGTCAACAGCGGAGACGAGAGAAACCGTCGAAAGAGGTAGGAAAGTTAGAAGGTGTCTTAAGATGAGGGAGATTTGTATCTGTTGGGTTTTTAAAGCATTGTCTTTGCGACAAATGTGAGACGAGACCTCCCGGTATTTAAAGACGCTGTAGCGAGAATAGAATCGGAAAAGATTAAGACGAGAGGCAATTCTAGAAGTAAAAGAGGAGCAGAATTGAAATTAAGTTGAGGAATGAAGGGTCGAGTCATAGCATACGAGTGGATAGAGTTTAGATGTGCAGGGAGAAGATTATTAATGAAAGTAGGGAAATAAAGTAGGAAGGGAAATAAGACCCAACAATGAGGACACCACTATTGATAGTAAGAAGAACTCGCCCCATCAATCAACAGCCGACATTGAGCGGAAAGAAAGCTAGACATAAGTAAAGCAAAGAGAAGGAGGAAACCCAAAGGAGGGGAGCTTGGAGAGCACGACACGTGCCATACCCGCGTCAAATGCTTGGATATGTCTCAGCGCCCCCACCGCAATCTCCCGTAGTTCCTGAAAGGTGCGGAAAAACCATAAATAGTTAGATAGGTATAGTATGAGGAAGACAGGTCGCCAGTAGAACCTCGAGCACGAAAGCCGGTAACTGGCGATCGGAAAGAAAGTTGAATAGATTCCACGATCTGAACTTAAGAAATGAGAAGTTTGAGAGGGTTTTCAAAGATCTTAGATAGAATAAAAGTGAGAGCTATAGGGCGAATGTTAGAATTATCAGAGCGGCTTCCCATTTTTTCGGAATAGGTTGGAACATGTGTGCGTGCTTCCCAACACTGAGGGAAAGTATTTGTTATTAATACATAGAGAATATAGTTGAGAAAGGGGCCGGGGTCAGTCACGAAAGCACACTCCCTCAACACTCGGAGGAATATCATCCGGCCACCCGCCTTCTAACTGTTATAGATTTCAGGAGCCTGAACCCCGATCAATGTAATGACTAGGCAAAGGCATCGGGCACCTGAAGAGAAGGAGGAGGACAGGAGGAATCCAGATGTCTAAGGTTGAGTTAGAAGGAAAAATGGAGGCCCTAAGAGATTGGCGCTCTTAATTGGAAGAATTAGGCAACAGAACCAATCAAGTATCGAATAAGAGGAGGAAGACAGATTTAACAGAAAGTTTTGTTAGGAATGTTTTGGCAAAGGAAGGCCAGAAGTTTCTTCATAGGTAAGAATCAAGAAGGTTAGCGCACTTTTGTTTGATGAAAACCCACTGCCCGTTTTGTTCGACGAAGAGTATCCTTACACGATAGATAAATTTTTCTAGCTGAATTTTGAAAATTTAGCAACGTTCGATAAAGAAGAACGAGAGAATTTTTTTTTTCCCCCCGATACCGCACACTGTCCTATTCAGTCTGATGGCAGAGAGGAGCAAGCACGATCGACCATGGATTATGAGGGAGAGAAAGATGTCGAAGAAGGGATAACCTTGCTCATCCCATCAACGATTAACAGCTCTCAACACCTTATCGCAGAAGCCGAAGCGTCCCCAGAGTCAAAGCAGTCATTCCAATTATAGCTAGCTGTAGAGAGACGCAAGGCCTCCCAACGACCCGATCAAAGTGTCAAAGAGAAAAAAGCATAGGGCAGATGGAGCTGTTATATTGTAGAAGTATAAAATTGAGACGTATAAGGTTGGATAGATTTACCCGATAGGAGAGCGAGTGGTGTTAATTAAAGAGGAAGTACCAAAGTGGGGTGAACA
>JABUQX010018789.1:0-10741 GCA_015478945.1 Trachelipus rathkii
CCGGATCCCTGCAGACCAGGTATTTCAAGATGTCCGCATGTAACAGCTTGAAACTTGTAGGAAGTCGTCCTTGTACTTTCCGTAAAATATGGTTTATTCCCACGTCCTAACCTTAGCATTTGACCATTGAGGACAGGAACGGAGCTAGTAATTGCTTTGTACTCTCTTATGCATGTCCTTGAACACAAAAATTCGTGGTGCTCTACTATGTGGCTAGTAAGTGCAGAGTTCATAAGTAGATCATTTTCAACTGGAGTCCCGAGTCCACGTTTGGAGAGTTCTTTGTTTTGTGTTGACCAAACACACATTACAATCCAACTGTACGAACCTAATTTAGCACAATTTTCGTTAAAGAAATAATATTAGAAGAAATTCTTAAAAACTCTAAAAAGAAATCTTAAAATATAGAATTATTGTTTAAATGTTAGTATTTAGGGTAGCAGGTCGTGTTTTTCTCTCGTGAATAGTTTTGTTATTGCTATTTAGAGGTCGTACCCCTATATTCTTGTGGTTATAATATAGGTAATAGTTTATATATATATATATATATATATATATATGATATATATATATTTATATATATATATATATAGTAGTGTATGGGGCACGGTTTTATATAGTTGTGTGTGTGAGAAAGGAGTTGTCATGAGCTCATGAATCGATTTTAATGATTTTTTAGTTTATTGTATTTTTTTTTATACCTATAATTAAATCTTGTTTATGAATTTGAAGCAGAGGTATGTTTTATAAGGCCATTTGTGCAGATATCATATATACTAATATATATAAATAGTATATAGTATTAGTGATTGTTTATTTAGGTGTTTAGTACTTTGCCAATTAATATGTTACATGGGACTGTATAGTTATTAGTAGTATGGAGGAGTGAGAAGTATATATAATTTATATAATGATATAGTATAGTATAATATACTATAATATATAAAAACTGGGCCAGTTATAACACGCTGCCTGTAATTTACAAATATACAAACGAACGTTTGGAACCTCAATAATCGGCTTACCGTTACATGACACAAAAATTGCGGAGTGGTTGTAAAAACTGGGATATTGCTGTAGCTCATTTATAGTTTACTCATGGTGTATTACTACATCAATCTCAATCTTATCACCCTTAAAACCACATCACTAAAATTAAATAGCCAATACTTACATTTTACAACATTACTCCATTTTCCGACGTACAAATATCAATTTTGTTTTTTTAATTTGCTTTTAATGTAGAAGGTCTGCCCATCTGAGTTCGAAACCATTTCTACGGCTGCTAATTATCCAAATATTGAGCAGAAGAAGGGCTTGCTATCAAACATAAATAATTTGTGCATTTTAATCAAATTAGTTAGGAAAATCATATAAAACTCAATTTCCTCTTGCTAAGAATCTAGTGCGATAGGTAACGAACAACCTAAAAAAAGAATGGACAGAGGTTCGGTGGCAACAAAAAACATTAAATAATAAACTACCTAAAAAAATTAAATGAATACTAAATTTATATTAAATATTTTGAACGTTAAATTAAAGTATATGTTGAACAGAAAGAAATTATTAAATTGTAGTAGTAGTAGTAGTAGCTTAGACAAAATAGGTGTGAGTGAAGGTGGTGAGGGAGTTCGGTGTATAGTGGAGGGAGTGAGTTTTGGAGGTAGTTTGGGGTTTTGTAGTTGGATGTGTTGTGATGTTTGTTTAGTAGTGTGTGTAGGTGCGAATTTTAGTTTGTCTGGTGAGGTTTAGTTAGTCGGAGTTTGTGTGTTAGTATTACGTAGTAGTAGTAGCAAGTAGGAATAGTATCGCATGGTACTTGTATCATACCGAAACCTTACTTTTTGTTAGACATAGATAAAAGAAATGGAAATATGTTAAAAAACTGGATGCCAAATATAAGATCGGTTTAGGAAATCATTTAATTAAGAAATATATTCATGGTATGTTCTACTTCAATTGTTATAAAGTTTACATTTATTTATGCAAATATCCTGTAATTTGTTTTTTATCCACTTGTATTCATTCCTTTATCAATTTAGTAAGGTTCTATCGACGAATTTCAATCTCAGGATTTTTTTTTTATTCTTGATTTGAAACAAGTTAATAGTTTTGTAAAGCGTGTAAACCAGGACCCATATCTTTACTGACGAATTGAATGTTTTTGGATAATCTGTTATCAATTAATGGTGTCAAGAACACGTATAAAACAATGGTTTTTGAGCCCAAGATAGCCAAAACTAGTTAAATGTACTATGGCTCTTTCGTGTACTGCTATAAATGTTTTTCCATCGGTTTTTGTAAATGGTCGTCCAAATTGATGATAATTTCCTCCCGATACCGTTGAGTCGTCAATGTACCACTTGCGGTGAAATGAAAGTCGGAATACCCTTCCAGAAAAATATTTCAAGTACGACAACATATACACCAAATGGTGATCGTATTAGAAAATGTTGTCAGCATATCTTTCATCCTGATACCTCCAAATATCTACTCATTTCTTTAAAGAGTTTGTTGGTCTCCAGTGTTACGGTATCAATTATAGTACTATAAAGAAAACTGATATTTGGGTACAATATGTTGTAAAGTTTGCAGAGAATTTCTAACAGAAATGTTGCTTTGTATTTCATCTTCGTGAAGCTTGTTACAGGAAGTGTTATCTGGAATTTTCACAACAGCGAGGAAGGTATATTGTAGCTCACTAGAAAATGACAGTCGACCGTGACGTATAGCTTGTAGCCATTTTGTTGTTGATCTTCTTAATTTCTTACCCAATTTATTGGAACGCTGTTCTAGAAACTGAAGTCCTCTAGCTATTTCTGTATTGTTTAACGATCTCTTCATACTTTTATCAGAGCCCAATAAACTTGTAGTATGCAAAATAAATTATTATTAACCTCATAATTAGAAATTATATTTGAATGCAAGCTATCTTTCAGATGATGAATATTCAGTTTAGACTTTCCAACTTTCAGTATCATCAATAGTGTTATTAAAACTTAAAAAATCGGTGCCGGATATGTCACTAAAATTAATAATTGGTAGTTTTGAAATTCATTTGAAATATTGACAAATTAAATGGTGTTCCTTTAACTGTTTTACTTTTTATATATATATATATTATATATATGAATTATATATATATACTACCTTTTATTTATTTATAGTAATATATATATAATATATAATATATTTTATAGTAGTATATCTATCGTATATATATAGATATATATATATTATTATTATATATTATAGTATATATATATATATATATATATATATATATATATATATATTATATATATTATATATATATATATATTTATATATATAGTATATATAAGTATATAGTTTGAATATAAATAGAACGTGCGATTATTATAATTACGCTGTGGGGTACCTTTTATTTATTTAAGTACATTTATATGTACAAATCATGAAAAGAGATGATGTAATATAATTTTTCAGTGCCTGTGCTAAAGAATATTCTTATTATCAGATAGTTGAATTTAGGATTGGAATAATAATAATAATAATGTTGTGTTTTCTGGTGAATTAATAATAATAATAATTATATAATAATAATAATATAATAATAATAATAATAATAATTAATAATAATAATAATAATAATAATAATAATAATAATAATAATAATAATAATAATAATAATAATAATAATAATAATAATAATAATAATAATAATAATAATAATAATAATAATAATAATAATAATAATTAGTATAATAATAATATATAATAATAATAATAAAAATCAATAATTATATTAATAATTAATCATGAATAATAATAATAATAATAATAATAATAATAATAATAATAATAATAATAATAATTCGCTAAAAGATTACTAATTTTCTGGTTCAGTGGAGCGGAGAAGAAAATCCGAAACCAAAACAAATACAAACGAAAGGGAAATTAATTTGTTTTATTTTTGTTTTTTTTTTCATACATATTTTAGACAGATTAAAAATAAAATTATGCGCTCAACGTTTTAATAATTGCCTTGACTTTTGTGGATATTTTTTTTTAAGTTTATTTTTTTTTTTAAATATTTTTTCAGATTGCTTTTGAATATTCTCCAAGGTCATTCACGGTTTTTAAATATCTTATTATCATTATACTTCAACTGTACGCATGGATTAGATGGAAGCATTTTATCACAATAAATTTATCTTCATTTAATAATATATATATATATATATATATATAAATATATCGCAGTATAATAAAGATAGCTACAGGTAAAAAAAACGCTAATAGCAAGACTAGAATGGTCGCATGAACACCGAGTGACGATTGAAGATTAAATTAATAGTGAGAAACTATATAGAAAAATTAATTATAAATGGAGTGTATAAGTGCACGTCATATATAGATATATAATTATATATAATAATATATATATATATAGTATATATAATATAATATTATATATATATATATATATTATATATAATAAATTATAGCATTTAATTTTGAATGAAGATTTGCTTAGTACGCACGCATCTCTCAATATTTCCTTCAAATTAAGGACGTGATTAATTCAAAGATGAATTTGAGATTGGCAAATATAAGAATAGATGTTAAATTTTTTATTATGCAATCTAGAAAATTTAGAGGTATATTTCCTGGAGAGCCTAGAGTCATCACATTCACCTGAATATTTAGGTGCGCGGGATGTTACACTTAAGAATATTTTTAGGAATTGAGAAAATGCTGATTTTCTCAGGCTTAGAAACAAACTAGTTAACCCGTCTCAAGCTTTCCAGAATAATATTTATCTAGCTTTGGAAGAATCTTCACGAATAAATAACGACTAATAAGTAACGAGTTAAGACTATTTTGGTTGCTTAGAACCAAAAATATTTCTGAGAATCAGTACTTTATCTAGGTCACTTCTCACATGAAAGATGTTAAATCACGAATATTTAACACGAGAAGGACTCAAACAAATGTCTCCCAGAGAAATTCTTAGTTATAGAAACGATCATCAATTCTTTGAAAGGTTTGAATATTTGATAACCGATCGCTAAATTATAAACGAATAAATAAGTCGGCTTTAATAACCAAGATTGCGAAGCACGAATAAGTTTTAGGTCTGCACCCGAAATCCTTTTTAAGCTACTATATAGTTTTAAAATCAAACAACGACTGAACTGTACGAATTTAAACAGCAGCTAAAAATTGAAGCGATTAATCTATCATGTTTTTGAATTTTGGCAACCTTCAGGTTTCCAAGAAGCAACCTTTTTAGAGCAGGAATAGTTATTTATTCTAGCAACTCTGAATACCAATTTTTAAATCCTCCCGGGAGGGGGATGGCTTCTGGCATCTAAAGGGAAGAAGTCAGAACTTGAATAATTGAAACGAATATTTTGAAAAAAAGCTGCATAATATTTAATCTGATTCTTCCGATAAATCTTATATCAGAAAATTCTTACTGGCAGCTTCTGCATCTTTCCTTTTATGCCGAATATTTTGAATATCTCTACCAACTGGAGTTGAAGAGCTTCCAGCATCCATCGCAGAAGTAGAAGGAGGATTAATCTCTCCAGGTATATTTAATGATGAATTTGCCGGAAGGACAGGGGCAGTGTCCGACGATGAAGTTGTTGAACCAATAGGGGTTAGAGATAGCTCCAGGGGATGCAAATACTTGACTTGGTACAAGCTACTTGTCCCCAGGAGTCCTGACGTATACCGATCTAGCCTTGTTGTCGTCACTGTATGCAAGATCTACGACCACCACTATCTGAAAGTAAGGACGTACCTTTATTAGGGTTTTGACTAGAATAACGTGATCTTTTTTGATTAAATTATTCCAGTTGATCTAATAGAGATCTCTTAAAGTCTCTCTTATATTAAGAAGGTATTCATTATACCATCTGGTGAGAAACCTTCAAAATTTTCATATGAATATTTGAGAGACTTCATAAGTACTTTCTGAGCCAAAGTTGCTCCAAGAACTGATTATTTGAACTAACTCCAGGTAAAATCATAGCAGTCTTTGATAAAAGTTTTATAACATCGTTGTGAGTGCTTGGTAATATTTCATTTGAACTGGTGGTGTAGGTGAGTGGACGTGAATTAATTGCATTAGCTCATGAAGTCGAAATAATTCAATGAAGAACGTAAATTGTCTTGAATAGACATTCCTTCACTGCACGCATTAGCCATTCCCACTGGCTTCCCAACCATGGCTATAGAGAGGAATTAGCTTGTTTATAATTTGATTTCTTCTTAAAAACTCCCCCCTATTTTCTGACACGAGAAAAGTTCCCATAAAGTCAGCAACTTGACTGAAGGACGCGCGCTGTAACTGTAGACACAGTCAGGTACTCCGAAACTATTAACAAACCGTCGAAACGACTAAATAAATGAATTGGATTGCATGCCATGTATAAGGTCCAAATAGACAGCACGAACATTTAAACAGGCGTAAATGATAATGGACATTATTTTGGGCTGGGTCAGAGTTCTTGACTTTGACCCACCAATGTTTGATATAATCAACACCTACATGTTCAAAAGGTCTGAATATTTCCACCTGATCTTTTGAATAATTGATGAACATTGGGTGCCGAAAGGCAAAATTATTAATTTTTTTCAAACTATGCATTCCTTCAAAATACTTTTGATTTAGGTACGCGCCGATGTCACCCAGAAACCTTGGAGCCGAATATTTGTAAGAGTGGCTTGTATGCCTAGATGCCCACATCTATTGTGAGTGATTAATTTGCTTAGGTGGTGACTTTTTGAGAGCAAGTCGGGATTAATTACATCATAATCGTAATAATTGATTTAATTAATTAATAATCATTTTCATCTAAGAACAAATTCAGGTTGTTTACCAAGTCTGAAACTTGGCCCATGAACGAAGGATTATTTTTAATTCCTTCTAGAAATTGAAGCTCTTTCGAGAACGATTCTTTCTACATTGTCCGCAGACAGTACAAGCGTACTTTTAAATCGTGATTATTTGTCAAACCTCTTGACATGGCTCTACATTCGATCGAATAGAAAAGGAACAACTCTATGTAGAATGTGCAAATTTGAATATTTGGACAAATCCACTACAGGAGGTTCATTGTCACCTTGAACAACAACAAAAACTGGAGATGTTGCTTCCAGTTCAGTTAAAGATCAGTAAACATTATTCAAGTAGAGCAATTTTGACCTTTTAGTCAAAAAGGACAGGTTATTTTGAAACTCTTTGGAAGAAATACCTCTGGCTCGAAGGTGCGCTGGATTATCTTCTGTTCTGACGTAGAGAAATTTGGGACTTAAGTTAAGAGCTTATGGTGAGAATGTCTTACATCTGGTTCTTCACGAATATTTGTTTGACCTTTAAGATCTTATTTTGGAGAAAATGTTCAATTCTTTAAACGTGACACCGGTCAGACATGTCTCTTCTACATTTGTGGCAAACACTTCAGGGAACGGTTTGATTTTTACTTAAGGCGGACCCCATTTTAGCTCCTACCTTAAAATTGACCCAACATTCCTAATTTTTTGCCAATTTTGATCTAACGAAAAGCAAACCGCAGCTTTTCTGACCTCTAAAGCTTCGTTTTCGGTTGTTTTTATGTGTGAATAATTTTTTTGGTATTTTCATATTTTGGAAACCTAAGATTTTGACAAAACTGATGGAAATAAATATTGATATTTGACCCCAAATCGGAGCAACGGTCGATTTTCAAAACCTACTTTTTTTTGGGGTTTTGAAGTTGAAAAATTGCACAAATTTTTTTTTTTTTTTAATTTTCCCTGTTGATCCGGACGGCATGAATTTTTTAGGGCATTTGTAGTCGAGGGAGATGAACATTTTTTTTATTTATATAATTTTTTTGGTATATGCAGTAGTTTTGGATTTGTCTTTGGAACAAATTTTCAAACAAAAAATCTTTGGAAATTTAAAAAAAAAAAAAAAAAAAAATTTTTAGTATTTGATGTTGATCAGATAAGTAGGAAAAAAAACTCTACAATTCACTTTTTCAAAAAAAAAATTTTCAAAAAAATTGTTTACACAAAAGCATATATCCAATTCAGGATCGATATTTACGGGTAGGCTAGAATATTTCCCACAACTAATACCCAATTTAAAGACCACAATGATCTTAATTCCTTTCCCAAAAATGTTTTAATGAAGCTCTGATGAATTGGAAGATTATTTTCATCGATAACTAATTTTTTTTACGGACGCTCCTATGAAAATACGTACCCTGACTGCCTAAGTCGAGAAACACACGAACAGAGACTATTTTATTGCCCTTCTTGATGTTAAGGGAGAGAGTGGGCAGAATATTTTGATTAATGGATGAGGCTCTACCTGTATTTATACAGATATTATTTAAAAAGTTTTCGGCTTGACTATTTCCCTCATTCGCGACAGATGTTGGCGGACAACTATTTTCGAAGTAGTTATAGGTATATATTTTTGATATCATAATTAATTCGGTTTTCCAATATATCGTATCACATTCCAAGAACTTTACCTAAGACCCATACTAGAGTTAATCATATACGTATATATTATTATTACTAGTAGATATATTTTCTTATATCTATAAATAATAATATATTATATATATATATATGATATAAATAATATATATATACTGTGTGACCCGGGCCTCCTAGTTCCCAAGCATACGCTCCGTTTATTTCGTGATTCTACCCCTCCTGCCTCTGTGCCGGTACTAATATATCTATACTATTATACTAATATAGAGGCGGCCTGTTCTTAAATTAACCCCTCCCTTCGATTTTTAATCAGGATAATAATAGTGATATTTTTAGTGATAAATTTAAAGATTTTTAGCTGCTGACTTTTATAATTTTCGAGTAAAATGTTCTTAGATTAAGGATACAATATATATATCATAAATAAATTATTTTAATTTTCAGTTATAATTTTTCAATTAAGAATTTCTTAAAAATATGATTATTTTTTAGTTTATTAAATATTTATTATTTTTAGTTTATTAATTTAGGTTTAAATTATATTAAAAAAATATAGAATTATTTTTAGTTTTATTATTTAAAAAAAGAAAATCGAATATTAAAATTTAAAACCAGTAAATAATCGAAATCAAAAGACTAGTTCACATGAGCAAAGTCAAAAACTAATCTCAAAACTCGAAGGGGGGGCGGCTGGATAAGAACCAGGCCCCTAAAGTATATTATATTATATTATATAGATATAATGTATATATATAATACTATATATATATATTATATATAGTTATATATATATATATTAATATATATATATATATATTATATATAGTCAATCGAGACTACAGTATACTATATGTAAATATAGGCCAGCTCCCGAAAGCATCATGCATATAACTAAAAAACTACAATAGTTACAGAAAAAAAAAATACCATTTTTATTTTAGCAACATATCGCTAAAATCGATGAAACTAGAAAAAAAATTTATTTATTCTAAGTATTTTTTTGTAAACTTTTAAGTCAACAAACATAATTCTTAGATGTGGCAAGCGTACAGTTGCATTGACTTGAAATCCCTGCATTACCCTTTCACGGAGCAGCAATGATTTGCCCACAGTTTTTACATTTCACGCCTTCTGCGAGAAAATGTTATTTTTTCTTTTTATATCCTTTTTAGTGGTGTCGAGCCGCGGGGGACGACGGAGGGGACCTCGTCCCCCTCGTGTTCCCCGGTAGCCGCCGAGAAACCCCGACTCTATCCATCCTTCTTGTTTACCCGTGGGATTATTCTTTTACATTAAAAAAAAATTTCAACATTTGGGCACCTATTGCCATGGCTACTCGGGGAGAGTATCGAGTTTCTTTCGTATTCTCAGGACCAACGGTAATATCAATATATATAGTATAATTATATAATAGTATATTATATATAGTATATATATAAATATTAAATATTATATATATATATATATATATAATATATATTAATGATATATTATAAAATATATTATATATATTAATTTATATTATATTTATATCATATATAAATTATATATATATAGTATCTTAGGATTATATAATATATATATTATATATATTATATATAATATTATATATTATTATATATATATAATACGTATATAGTACTTATTAGATATTATATACTTAATATTATACTATCATATTACGGTTATATCCTATCATATATATATATATATATATTATATATAGTATTATATCTATTATACTATTAATATATTATATAATATATATATTAATATATTATTATACATTAAACAATAAAAAAATTATAAATTTAGACCGGATAAGAAATTTGATATAATTTTTGTGATAGAAATTTCCTATATTTGATTATTTTTATTTTGTTCTTTACTCTGCTATATAAAGTTGGAATTTTCTTTCAAACTATAAAGTTAATTCGATATACGTTTTGTTAAGTGAGTTCAAAGAAGGAAAATAAAATGTTAAGTGAAACTCTCTTTTCTTTAATGAATGTTGTGGGATAAATAAGATATATACTTTAACCAGAATTCATAAAGAATTTAAACGCGGAGATTCAAGCATATCTTCGGAGCATCCAGTTGACAAATGAACCCTGTTATTTTAAAGATGATCTACATTAGATTAATGACGTCAATTTAGACACTCAAGTATTGATCATGATCATCAAGTAAACAATATAGTATACATTTATATAAATATGATATAATAAGGTTTGGATGAATATATACTCAAAGA